>CM077821.1:38966487-39244691 GCA_039720395.1 Liquidambar formosana | reverse complement strand
AGGTTTTTCAACAAAGGATTAATAGGTCAAATATATATGGATTAACAGGTCAAATCTTAACCTGTGATCTTTCGTTACAGGTTCAGATCCTCTCCAGTGGTCTACCCACCAGTTTTGTCTAGTTCGTGGCTCATAAGGCCTCAATAAAATCCAACAGCCATAGTATCACCACGTCGTCAAAGTCCTACTTTTATTTCCTATAGCTAACAGCGTTATGTAGGGAAAAGTGATTTAAAAAATGGGTGTTATATAGCATTTACCGACTCTTTCACTCACTTTGTCTTATTTTATTTGATCACTTTAGCTAAACAAATATATTAAGATTTAAATTTATTGTCATGTCATCTACTTCATTATAATTTTTTAAACTTCTCTTCCATGGACAAAAGGTTTAATTATCTAAGAGAAAAAATGTAACTCAAGTGAAAGGGTATTTTAGAAAAATAATAAACATTTTTATTTAACTTTTAAACATGATCAAATATATTAGGATATCCAAAATAGAAAGATGATGAAATAATATAAGATTGAAAGAGTATAAAACTTTAGGAGAATGATTACTACAATCTTTTGAAAAAGGGAAATGAAAATGCTAAGCGTCGAGATCATTCTAGATTTCAGGCCTGACCAATCAAGTCGAAATCATTCAAAATTTTAGGCCCGACCTATCAAATAGAAGTGGGACTCACACACACACACACATGTAAGTGACATCATTCCGGTGGTATCCTCCTCATGTGTGAACATTGGGAGAATCAGGATGTAGGAAATTGTCATACAAAGCAATAATTATCTATGATAAAATGTTTGTTTGTTTGTTTGTTTTTTTTTGTGTTTTTTTTTTAAAAAGGAGTAGAAGCATCAATAAGGACATTGAATCCCAATTAGATTAGCACCCAATGACTTTCAAATCATGTGCTCACTATTTAAAATATTATTAATCAAGGAAAAACAAATACTCCCTCGATCTGTTCCTAAATAAGTGTCTTACTTTCCTTTTTGGAATGTTTCAAAATAATTGTCTTATTTCAAAAGTTAATGGTCATTTTTGATTCATTTTCTAAAATACCCTTAAAAAGGTATTCTCACTTTCCTAATGTTTTACACACTTGAGGGCAAAATTGGAATTTTAATACTTATGCATTGATATGAAAGCATTTAATAGGTTTTCTTAAAAAACGTGTTTTTTTCAAAGGGGACTCCTAATTTGGAACGGAGGGAGTATAATTAATAGAAATAAGAAAAGAACATTAAAAAGTTAGAGTAGACAGCAAAAGCCATAAAACAAATCACAGCTAAGAATCAAAACCATCTAAAACTTAAACCTATAAAAAGGCAAACCAATCATGTTCCGACTAAGAAAGGCATGAAAATCAAGGGCGCAGACCAATGCCAACAAAAACCATCATAAAAAAGACCCATACTCACAACTTTATCTACCATAGCATTCCCTTCCCTAAAAATGTGAGAACAATGAAACTGCATAAACCTCAAAAAATGTTTGCAATTCTGCCACTTAATCCGAAGAGCCCAAGGCGAAGTAAAATCAAGATTTTTAAGACATTGAATAACAAAAAGGGAGTCACTCTCAAGCCAAATATTAAGCCAACCCTTAGCCCATGCAAGCTTGCTCAATGCCCAAAATCACTGCCACCAACTGAGCATAAAACGCATTATAAACACCAATATTAACAGAAAACATTCCTTTAACAAATCCTCTACAAGTTTTGAAAATCTCATCAGCAACTGCAAGACTGGGGTTACCTTTAGCAAGTCTATCTGTATTCAAGTTAATCCAATCAAGAGGGGAAGGATACCAACACACCTCTATGACAACTTGATAAGTCTTCTAAATAAATATACTCATTACCAATGGCAAAGTAAAGATTTTTTCTTAATAGGGCGAGTTTTAGTTTATTGTTTAGATTTTATTTTAATTTTTCAATTACATATATTAATTGACTATAATCTTACATAATTTTTTTTTTTCCTCCCAAGCAACAATAACATCATCCAAAAAATTTTTTAAGCATATGAATAAATAGAAAAAATGAAAATTTCCATTGACAATATTTTTACTCCAAAAATCAAAACCTTTCTCTATAAAATACCTAAGATCAATTAAAATAAGGTAAATTACATAAAACTACCTTGAACTCTAGGTCGAAGGTTTCAATTTTGTACTTTCAGGTTTCAATTGTGTCAATTTAATACCCAACCTGTGCATTGCGTTAAAAAGACATTTGTGAAAGACTATTTTGCCCTCTTCACTTTTGAATAAAATAATACAAAAAATTTGAATACGGAGTAAAATAGCACTCCGTACCAAACTCTTATCAAACAATTTTCTTGGCACCGTCCTTTCAAACTCATTGAACTGAAGATCCAAAAACTTGAGCAACAGCAACCTAGGTTCAATCTTTGTGACCCAACAGTGGTTGGTTGTGATGGGCTTGTCTTTATTAAGGATCCATACAATAATGAAAAGGGGAGATTTTTGTACCAAACCTCCATTTTTTTTCGAGCGAGGGAGGTGTTCAACAACAGCCGATTCAAAAAAGAAACAAAGAAGAAAGAGAGACACTCCACCCAAATCCCACGCCGGCGGTACTGATCTTGTCGCTGGAGTTTCTGCTGGCCCGGGGGACCTTGTTGTGCCGTAAATCTCCTCCAATAAGCTTCCAAAGCCACTATTGTGGGAAAACTGATTTGTGCAGTTTTAGTTGAGAACGCGGCGACCATGGGAACAAACCCCACCGCCCAAATTTTTTATAGATCCAGTGCCCATTGCAGAAGAAAGAGAACGATCTCTGTTTTTTGTACTATAATAGCCATGGCTTCTCCGAATCTTCGTCACCAACCTCATGGGTTTGGGTTTAGGATTAAAAAATAGAAAAACCCTCCATTGTCATCATTGTAAGACTGACCTCAAAGCTCAAGGCCCCATCGTGCCCGCGAGGTGTATATCGGATTTGAATGATGCCAGAAAATGTGGCATGGCAAGCAAGTGAATGAAAGTTGCAGAGGTGGCTGGAAAATAACTTGAGGATGGGGGTAAAAGAGCACAGGGGCAGACGGGTAAGTTAGGAATTCAATAAATACATAAGGGTAAAATAATCATATTATGAGTAAATATGCATCACATGCACATCGCGTGCTTCTTTATAGTTAGGTAAAGAGAACGATTGCTTAAGGTAAGCCCCCAATTTTAACATAAATAAAAGTTTGGATACTCAAATTATTGAAATTTAAACTTAGAGGTCCTGAGGGTACCAAGATGAAACCTGACCTAAAGTTTAGAACAGTTTTCTACAATTTATCCATCAAAATATAAAGAGTAAAAAAAATGAAATTAATATCAACAAAATAATGAAATTTATAATAGCAAATAAAAATAAAAGGGTATGTCAACCTCTCAAAAATTTATACTAAAATAATGAAATTGACAAAAATAAGAAAGTAAAGAATTAAAAACAAAACCCGTGGGACGATTTTACAAAAATCATAAAATCTAAAGAAAGAATTTTAATTTTTAGGTACTGGTGTAGGGAACATTGCCCAAATTTACCCGGCCCCCATGTGACTCCGCCACTGCTCATTATTCTAAGTTTGAATATTTCAATTTACATAATTTTGGAATATTGATTGAAATGAACTTCATCTACACACATGCTAGAGTCGACAATACCAACGGCACCTTCATTGGAGAAATTGATGCCATGCCATTTATCGAGTTGAAATTTGAAGGCCACCTAACCCTAGTTGTTATCATACAAAAAGGGTTGTTTTGCTTTAAAAAAAGAAACTTTATTCTCTTGCACTAACGATGGTGGGATGTGTTATATTGAGTCATAGATTGAGAGAGATGACATCTTCAATTTGTCAACTTAGTTTGGTGAGAGTTTACGCTCATGCTTTTAATTATCTTGGCATTGAGATCCAAGCAACTCAGTCAAATGCCAGAAATTCTGTACTTTAGTACTCAATAATTGAAGAGTTGTTGTGAATTATGGGTCCACCTTAAGCAAATTTAATTAAATGCACTTCTTGTCACCTTTGCTAGTTGTCAAATTACTTTAATCTCGGAATTGGATGCTTAAATTGACCCGTAAAGATTATATATATAACCCGTTCATCATCAACAATTTTTTTTGCATTTTTGTTTTTTGTTTTCTTGGGTGACAGGGAAATCACTGAACAAACCACCCAATGTTAAACCCTGTTTGAAATAAGGGGGTGATTAATTTAGGATTTCAAACAACACATGCGAAGACCACTCCACAGCCCCAGCCAGGGACGGAACCAGGATTTCTTCATGGGAGGGGCCAAAATACGAACCAAGATTTTTTCCAATTCAAGAATTGAATTATACTAAGATTTAAAACTAAATGAACGCATTAAAAATAAAACTAACATTTTTTCAATGTAAACAAAATATAATAAATAAATAAATAAATAAAAGAGAAAAGAAAATAATAGGTGTTGACATAATGTGTTTTGACTTGCTGCTGTGTAGAGAGATTAGAAGGGTTCTTTGTCTTGTCAATGAGTCTAATTGTTACCCACTCGTTATTTTAACCATTGGATGCGTGATAAAGTGAATTGATATGAACGATTTAGATTATGTTTTGTTTACTATTTGAGTAATTTTTTTTACTACACTTCGTAAGTCAGTATGATCCCCACAATCGCACAATATATATATTAATTAAACAGACCTGGAGAGTTGGGGGTGGGGGGGGCATATACTTCAACACTTAGATGATAGGGTCCATGGATATGACGAACAAGTAACAAAATTTAAAAGATGATAGGGTTCATGAATATGACGTACAACTAACAAAATTTAAAAGAGTTGGGGCCCTGGAGAAAAACTTCCATGTGATTGTGATACGGCTAACGTGGTGTCACAAGCCAATAGGAGAGAAAGAAAGTGGGATTGTCAAATTACTTTTTGGTCTTATAATCCCATTTTATTCCCTTCCTATTGGATCGTAACACTATGTGACCGTGTCACAGTTACATGGAAGACTCACTCGGGGGACCATGCCCCCTTTGGCCCTTTAATAGTTCCGTCCCTACCGGCCCCTATGCATCAATACATGTCTTAATCAAAGGTAGCTCATCTTCAATCCTTATCTTGAATCCTCCACCATAAACAGCATGCCTTGGAAGGGGAATGCTACAGTCAGCTGCAGCCGTAGCATCCCTCTCCTCAGGAAATAATTATTCTTGTCTTAATCAAAGCTAACACATCCTGAGAATTTCGTAAAATCTCTGTACATCTTAATCAATCAATAAGTCAAAAGTTATCTGGGATTAGGGAGTTTTTTTTTGGGGAAATATCCAAAAACTCCCTAAAAAATAAATTAATATCCAAAAACTCTATTAAATATTTTTCCTATCCATTTAATCCAAATAAGAAATAATCATATCCAACCAGTTAATATTTTGTTTACTGTTGTTAAAAGAAAAGAGTGTTCCGACTAAAATACCCTTTTGACATTAATATGTTTAATGAAAATTTTGCATATTTAATTGAATTTCTATTTTTATCATTTTTAGTGTAATTAGAAAAAAAAAAATTAACCATCATTAATTAATTCTTTTCTAATGTACACATGGAGAAAGGGAGAAGAAAAAGAGGGAGCAGGAGAACAGGTATGCAAGTTTGGGAAAAGAGGGGAGCAAAAGGGAAAATTTACTTGAATATGCATTTTTGTCATTAAACATATTATTGTGAAAGAAGGGCATTTTGTTCGGAACATTCTTTCCTTTTAACCACAGTAAACAAAAATTTAACTAATTAGAGTTAATGGATATAATTGTTTTTTATTTGGATTAGATGGACATGAAAAATATTTAATGAGGTTTTTAAATATGATTTTATATTTGAGGGAGATTTTGGATATTTCCCCTTTTTTTTTCCCTAAATAATGCTATTTCAATAAAATTTTCCCACTTCTTACTTTTTTTCTTCCTTTGGTTGCTAAATTTTCAATTTTTTCAACCCATTAATTTTTTTTTTCAATCTTCTTAATCTAATCAATTTTGACCAAAGAGGCAAAGAATTCATGGAAAACTCGTGTTGCGCCCCTCTTTTGAAAAAAAAAAAAAAAAGAAAAAAAAAAAAAAGGAAAGCTCCTAAAACCAAAACCCAAAAAATAAAAAATAAAAATGAAAAATGAAAAATGAAAATGAACTACATTTTTATTCTATGGGTAAAAGGTAAAATCGTATAGTACTAACAAGTCTACAAGGCCTATCAATACATTGGATTAATTCATTTTTCCATATTTTACATTCATCATGAAGTATAGGATTGTAGGACATGGGCAGCCCCACTCGTTTTCATGGCCATAAGGCCCCCATGTGACTCCGCTACTGCTCATTATTCTAAGTTTGAATATTTCAATTTACATAATTTTGGAATATTGATTGAAATGAGCTTCATCTACACACAAGCTAGAGTCCACAATACCAAGGGCACCTTCATTGGAGATATTGATGCCATGCCATTATTGAGTTGAAATTAGAGGGCCACCTAAACCTAGTTGTTATCATAGAAAAAGGGGTGTTTTGTTTTTAAAAAAAGAAACTTTATTCTCAGGCACTAAGGATGTTGGGATGTATTATATTGAGTCATAGGTTGAGATAGGTGACATCTTCAATTTGTCAACTTAGTTTGGTGAGAGGTCACGCTCATGTTTTTAATTATCCTGGCATTAAGATCCAAGCAACTCAGTCAAATGCCAGAAATTCTGAACTTCAGTACTCAATAATCGAAGAGTTGTTGTGATTTATGGGTCCACCTTAAGCAAATTGAATTAAATGCACTTCTTGTCACCTTTGCTAGTTGTCAAATTATTTAATCTCAGAATTGGATACTTAAATTGACCCGTAAAGATTTTATATATATAACCTGTTCATCATTAACAATTTTTTTTTTGCCTTTTTTTTTTTTTTTTGTTTTCTTGGGTGATAGGGTAATCACTGAACAAACCATCCAATATTAAACCCTGTTTGAAATAAAGGGGTGATTAATTTAGGATTTCAAACAACACGTGCAAAGACCACCCCACACCCCGGCCCCTATGCATCAATACTTGTCTTAATCAAAGGTAACTACGTCTTCAATCCTTATCTTAAATCCTCCACCATAAACAACATGCCTTGAGAAGGGAAATGCTATGGTCAGCCGCGATCGCCTCTTCTTAGGAAATAATTATTCTTGTCTTAATCAAAGTTAACACATCGATCCCTACAATTTCGTAAAATCTCTATACATCTTAATCAATCGATAAGTACTCAAAAGTTATCTAGGATTAGGGAGTTTTTTTTTTCCCTAAATAATGCTATTTCAATAAATTTTTCCCACAATAGGTTAGTTACCGAAGTTATTTCTACAATAAGTGTCCGTATACAATGTTCATGCACAGCTAGGTTACAAAATGAAACCGTCATTCAAAATAATGGTTTTATTAGGGAAACACCAAAACTACTTTTGCACCAAAATCAACTTCCCCAGGCTTTCCCTCTCTTCCACATCTCAAAGCCTCTCTCTCCCCACACCCCTAGGTAACCCTTTCTCTACCCCCCCTCTTTCCAACGCTCCTCCCTTTGCTTTCTATTTTTTTAATCTTCTTACTTTTTTTCTTCCTTTGGTTGCTATGGTCATAAATTCAATTTTTTCAACCCATCAAATTTTTTTTTTTCCAGTCTTGCTAATCTAATCAATTTTGACCAAAGAAGCAAAGAATTCATGGAAAACTCGTGTTGCACCCCTCTTTTAATTTATTTTTTCTAAGAAAAGAAAAGCAAAAAAAGCTCCCACAACTAAAACCAAAACCCAAAAAATAAAAAATAAAGAAAAGAAAAAAGAAAAAGGAAAAAGAACTACCTTTTTATGCTATGGGTAAAAGGTAAAATCGTATAGTACTAACAAGTCTACGAGGCCTAACAATACATTGGATTAATTCATTTTTCCATATTTTACATTCATCATGAAGTAAAGGATTGTAGGACATGGGCAGCCCCACTCGTCTTCATGGGCATAAGGCCCAACAAAACCACAATACATAAAGGGAATTGGTCCAACATGCTTTGTAAAGCACAAGGGAGGCAATCGATTCTTTTTTTTTTTTTCGCTCCCTTATTAAATGTCTAAATCAAAAAGTAGTTGCTTCCACCTCAAGGTGGAGGAGTTCTTCCTCAACTCCCACTCATATTTCATTACTTATCCGAATAAATAAGTGCATTCTCATGTTTACATATATAATTGTGAGCATATTTTCATAAGTTTATTTTTGTATGTTATGTGTTTATGTTAACAAAGACGCGTGTCTACGTGTTCATATTCGTGTATTTGTTTGCTCGTGTTTTAAAATTCATATTTTTTGTAATCCCCACCAAAGCTATAAAAACATATCAAAACATCTTAATCCCAAAGTGTTGAGCTGGGGACTAAAAATGTGAATTAATATTGATATGTAGTTTATTTATGGTTTTTGCCATTTTGGGTAATCATACCAAGGCAAGTGTGCCTAATAGTCGTCTTTATAATTAATGGTATAGTTTTCAGCGTAACCAGAAGGAAAATTATATTGCTCCATTCTAACTTCTTCTGAATATGAATTGCTGATTCATGTTTAGCAAATATTATGGAGTATAAAAAAAGCTGTTCTTGTATAGGATATTCCGAGACCATGCATGTCGTTCACAAACGATTGTGATCATACATGATATCCAAGATTCTTGCCCATGATCAAAGCTAAATTTAAAGAAACTAAGAAAATGTAAAGCAATTGGAAACTGCATGTGAAAAAGCAATTGGAAACTGCATGTGAAACTTCAATTCAAAGCAAAACCAAACTCAAACTAAAATAAAATGTACCCAAGTTATTGTCTAACACTGAATTAAACACTTTGTAAAACTAGAACCTATTGCCTTCCTCATTCATCCGAGGTTTCTTCATACTCCATGCATTCAGCTTCTCAACGGTAACAGACTCTGTCCCATTGTTGAATGCATATAAATGGGCATTGCCCAAGACTGCTAAGGTTGGATACACCCTAGATGTGATGCATGTTCTTCCTTCAGCGCCAAAACTCTCCACAACTGAATGATCAATCTGCGCATGTACATATAGTTTGTAACCAAAACATTAATAATCATTCCATCTGTTTGTAATTTTGTATATATATAAGGATAAGGATCGAGGGATGACAACATTTTTGTACAAATTTTTTTAGTTGCTGTCCATTTGTTTTCCATCCAATGGTTAAAAATTTACTTAATACCTATCTCAATGTCTAGCTTATTTGGATATTGATTGTTGCACCAAAAAAAGAAAAAAAAAATTGTTGTCTCCCGATTCTAATCACCCTATGTGTGTGTGTATAATATAGGATGGTGGTCAAAGATGTAATACAAGTTATATCAACACCCAGATTGGGGGTTATATCCCTTGCATTGGTGAGTTACAAGTACAAGAGGCTAACGCACAAGGTACAACCCCTAATGGACTGTGCTATATATATAGAGAGAGAGATATCATCTAAAGGCCATACCAAAGTCCTAAGAGAGAGCTTCCCATCAGATAAATCTACATTTACAAAGCTTGCAAATGATGGTTTATATAGTCCGCGCTTTAATGATGAACTGTTTGAAGAAGCCAAAACAAATCAAAACAAAAGTTAGAGGGTTTGATGGAGAAAAATATGTTGTAGAC
This sequence comes from Liquidambar formosana, assembly GCA_039720395.1. NCBI lineage: Eukaryota > Viridiplantae > Streptophyta > Magnoliopsida > Saxifragales > Altingiaceae > Liquidambar > Liquidambar formosana. The sequence goes on along the minus strand of CM077821.1, from coordinate 39,234,960 downwards.
GCTGAATTGAAGAGAAGCTGAAAACAGATAGTAAAACCAATTAACCTTTTTGCATCTGAGCACATGAGAACTACATGCTTGAATTTATCTTTAAAAACCCTGAAAAAGACAGGAGTGTATTCTTCTAGGTTTTCTGAAGCCAATGTCAAGAGACCAAAAGGCCCAACCCCACCTTGAACACTTGAACCCTTCTGGCTGCAAAGTTGTTGAGCATCGACCCAGCTAGGGTCGAACGGCTCAGCTTTTTCTAGGCTTGGGAATGAAAAGGTAACTTCGACGTCGGCCTGCAACGAAAAGTAATGGACTCGTTTTATATTAGAGCAAAACTACATTGTTCAACTCATTTGTCCAAATTTACTTATCTAATTGACATATATGATAGCTGATATGGCAATTATATGGGCAAGATATGGTGAGCCAAGTCTATTAATATATAATGTCACATCAACTATCACGTGAATTAGGTAAGTAGATTTGGACAAAAAAGTTGGGTCTTTTTAACATTTTTGCTATATCTTGTTTTAGGATGTCATAAAACAAAAAGGCAAAAACTTCTTGTACTTCAATCACAAAAAGAGTATAAAATTGTCTTCTTATAAGGAACAAACCTGCGCAGGTGTAATTCCTGTAATTTCAGCATGGCTCCCCATACTGAGCTCGTGGTTGCTCCACTGAACATTTTCTGTTCTTAGACTTTCTAATTCTTCAATGGGCCATTGTAACAGTTGTTTCCCACAACGATCGAGCCATAACACCCTTGGGATTGCCTGAAACAATACCATTAAAAAAAAAATGTATGAAGTTTCAAAATAATCAAATCAATGTTCCTTAAGCATTTGATGACCCAAAAATAAAATTAAACAAAAAAAAAAAAAAAAGGAGACATGGTACTACGTACTTGAATTCCAGCCCATCCTTTTGCAATATCATGATCAACAGCATCGGACTCATTAGCCCAACCCCACAAGATCCTCCGATTTGTTGTAGCATCAAAAAAGGTCTTCGAAGCATAAAAATTCCCATAGTCATATCTCATCCCACTCCAACCATCGGCCGACGTATTTTCTGGTATGTACCTATCAATTTCTGGCCAATATGTTCCAACGGTATAGTACTCATATCTAGTAACGTCAAGGCTCACCTTCAATACATGCTTCACATGTTCCCCATTGACTGAAGTTTCCAGCCCATTTTTGCCTCGGATCGAAACCGGGTAAAAATCCGGGCATTCCCACATTCCAGTATTCGCTGCTGAATGCAAAGGGTGTTGGGCCTGGGTCCATTTCATGAAATCTTTGCTCCTATATAAGTACGCAATTCCCCTATGCTTCCTTCTGCTACCAACTATTATCCTCCAATGCCCGTCGGCCCACCATGCAGTTGTCGGGTCACGGAAGGCTGATGCGTTCACACCATGGCCTGGAAACACTAATGGATTATTATCGGGCTTGATCCATTTTCGGAGGTATGGGTCCGAAAGGTTGGCAGGTATTGCATAGTTTTGGACTTGCCGATTCTGGGTGTCGAGTCCGGTGTAGAGAATAATGGGCTTATTACCCGGGAGAATGGTGGCCGACCCGGACCAACACCCGTTTATGTCGAACGGTTTTGTAGGGTAGATTGCCGGTTCGAGTGCTTCCCAGTTAACCAGATCCTTTGATACTGAATGGGCCCAAACTATGTTGCCCCATACTGCGCCTTTGGGATTGTATTGGTAGAATAGATGGTAGAATCCTCCGTAGTACATGGGCGCTGTTGACATATTAATGCAAAACATAGGCATTAGGGAAAAAGAAGTAGAACTGTAGAAGAAAAATTTACTGTCTGGATCTCAAAAGGAACAGAAAAAGGAAAAGAATAGTACTCTTATAAAACATATTTAAGGAAAAAAAAATTCATTTGAAAAGATTTTTTTTTTTCGTCACTTTACGAGATCCAAATAAAGGTTAGTGAAACAAACAATAAGCAAAAGCAAAATCCGAAAAAAAAAAAAAAAAAAAAGAAAGAAAGAAAGAAAGAAAAAAAGAAGGGAGGAAGTATGAGGTTTGCATGTTTTGAGAGACTCACCATTTGGATCTGTTGTTCGTTGATTCGTTGCCCAAATTTGAACGCCATTGAAGATTGAAAAGGAGAAAATATGAAAAATTAGAATTGGATAACCAAATAAGGTTTTTCAGAATGCATGTCAATGAAATAATAAATCTTCAACAACAGGGGAAAAAAAAATGTCAATATAAGCTGCGGGAATTGGGAATATGTGCATTTTAAGTTAGGAATTAGTAGTGTGCAAAATTGATATTAAGAGAGAAACTACTGTTTTAAGTCCTAAGGGGAGCTCATGGGTTCCTTCCTTGTGGTCCATTGCTAGGGTAAAGATATAATTACATAAAGCATCAAATACAACCTCTGAAGTTTGAACAAGAGTTTTAACTATATATAAAGGGATGCCCAACTAAGAGGATCCTCCTCTGTAAACACCTAAACAGCCATGGATTAATTAAAATCAAATAAGAGAGAGAGAGAGAAGAGAACATACAGTAGCACCCATTCTTTTTTTCCCTTTAAAAAAGAAAATGTAAAGAATAACAGTTCACTGATGGTGGCCCACTGATTTTGTACAACAATTATGAGTATGAGAAATGCCCCACTAATCAGCCAAGTCCCAACTCCATCCACATGGGCTTTCTTATGAGAGGATATCCCCAAAACAGAGTTCATCCACTATTTGGTACACCATTTCATATATATTTCCATAGTGCACAATAAACTTTCCAAAAAAAAAAAAAAAGTGATAAAGACGTGGGTGTCCCAAAATTTTAATTTATATTAAATTTTTGGGTGCAAGGGTGTCAAATTTTTTTTTATAAAATGGACAACCATAAACCATAAGAGACAAAAGTTACATACAATTAGTTAGTTTTTTCAAAATAATTTACTCCTAACTAAAGTGGACGGAAAAGGCGTAAAGACAATCATATGGAGGCAAAAGGAAAAACGACTGCAACCACTATTCCATAGGTTAAAAACAGTGGAGAAGACAGCCTTACTTTACTTTCCTTTCCTTTTTTGGTCAACAGGGTAAGGTACTCCTTCACTTTCACATGCTTGATTAATTATTGTTTATTGAATTATCCTAGATTAACTTTGTTTTTTGTTTTTTTTGTTTTTTTGGTGGGGACCTCACATTGAGTAAATTAATTGGGGCACCTCAAAATTAGGGTCCTTTTGGATTAACAAAGTTTTTAAGCACATGAAATTACACTTTCACAAGTCTTTCCCAACTAGTATCCTTAGGCTGTGTTTCTTATGAGAAAATGATGGAAGAAATAGAATGTTAATTTCATTACCCAAAAAAGTGAGTGTTTGGTAGTTTAAAGAAAAAAAATGGCTTTTTTTTTTTTTTTTTTCTTGTGTAGAAATCTATCTTCTCATTGGAAGGAAAGAATAGAAATTCCTTTTTAAATCAAAAGAAATAAGCATTCTCACATTTTTTTTTATCTGATAAAGTATTATTCTTATATTTTAAAGAATAAAAATCATCCCAGATCTACCTTCTTTACTTTTTTATTTTTATTTTTTTGATTTCCCATTTCATTTCATTTCTCATTTAGCAAATATTAGTATAAAATTACCATTCTCATAACCTTAGTATTTCCTATTGAATTGGAATGCTACAACCTAACGCAAGCCAAAAGGAGATAGTGAGTGCATGTTGTCAGTGGGGACCCATTGAGAGGCATGCTACTAAAATCCTGCAGACGACGAATACATTAGGACAAGGGAATGCTAGCGTCAGCTGCAAAGGCCGAATCGTCACGCCTATTGATGTGTGAGTGCGGTTGACCATCACGCCCCACCAATATGTGAGTGACACACAGTACAGCTTTCGCGGCCCGCCGTTTCATTCTTCTTTAGTATAATTATTATCATTCCTCTTTAGTATAATTATTTTTCTTTAGTATAATTATTATCATTCCTCTTTAGTATAATTATTACACGTTCAAGGTGGAAGAATCCTTATATAAGAGCTGAATATTTGACCCCTCAGTCTTCAAGGTCAATATGACATTAATGCCTTTTTTTAATAAAAACTGTTTGATAATCAGCATTTATTTATTTTGTTGTATTTTACTTTATCTTATATTTGTATAAAAGGCTTTTATTCCCCTTGCTGAGGCCTAGGAGAGATCGACGGGAAGGTAAAAGGGCTTGATAAAACGCCCCACCAAGAAGCAATAATATTGGACTGCCATGGGCACCCTGGACAGTGTATGTGGGGACACCAGACACAAGGGCATGAACCCAGCCCTCACCCCACCTAGTGGAAAGACTTGGATTCAAGTACTTGTGACAAGAAATCTAAACTCCTATCATCCTATTACAAGTTTGGTTGGTGAACGAGAAGAATACGTAGATCGATAGATATATGCTTCAAAAATTTGTTGGCTTTGTTTTCTAAATTCTCTAATGATCTCATTCAGTATATTCTTACTTCGATCACATTGGAAAAATGATGTGTTGTATACTATAACATTAGGATCAATTGATCACTTTACATTAAGACTTTTGAAATTATCTAAAGTAATTTTTCAACTTCCGTCGGTCTCCCAACTACGTTTTAAAGTCAAATTATTTTAACTTCTACCATTTTCACGGTTAAGATCATACCTAATTTCTCCTTCTATAATACTTTAATCTTCTATTTGGTTCATAAATTTTACCATGGAAAAGAAGGGAAAGAGAAAAAAAATGTGGAAGAAAGAAAATTAAAGGAAAAGATGATATCATACGAAACCAAGATTATTTCAACTGTTGTTCTTCTATCAATTTTCTTTTGCAACCAAATAAGAAAAAGTTCAATTTCTCATATTTTATTTTTTTTCCTTAATAAAATCCATGAACCAAATAGGGCTTAAAAATCTCCCCTCTTTTTTTTATTTATTATATATTGATTCTCTCTCTTGTATTTTCTTATTTCTTTTTTTCCCTTATTTTATTTAAATAGTAGGTTGCACATGACTTCCTCCTATCTCTCTCTAATATTTTTTGGCCATTCCCACATATCAACATGCATGCCCTAACCCCCACAAACTTCATTGGAGATTGAAAGGTCGATATGATTTGCTTAAAATTTTTGTATAATTAGTCTATTAAATGAAACTTCAAACTATAATTTCCCCTCATTGCGTGAGTCTATCTCCACAACTATAACACCTAGTATTATAGATTAGGGCTTGACGTACGTGTTAGTCTCTCAATTAAACTTTTATAAAATACCCCGCAAACCGCATGCAATGTCCTCCCGGAGAAATCAAAGTAAGAAACAGAAAATTCGCAAATAAAGTAATAGTAAATGTTGAGATCCACTTTGACAAATTCAATATGCTAAGAAATTTTGACCAACATGAATAAATGCACAAGATTATTCCCAAAAAAATATATATATATCTGAATAATTAAAAAAATTATAAAAACTAATTAACCTAGTGGACAGATTTATAAAATTGAAAAAAAAAAAAAAGATTCAGAAATAATTAGAAAATATTTTATATTTGAAACTGGATTTGATTGATCAAGAAACGTACAAGTCGCCGGCACTCACCCATCAAAAGAACAGAAAATCAATCAAAGAAGGGGGGAAGAAAAAGGAAAAAGAGAGAAAAAAAATACATTTTTATTAAAAATTTAGAAAAAGGATATACGTACCGTTAATCCAATGGCTAGGAGGTTGAAAGTGAAACCCAGTTCTGTGCAGTTGATTCACCTTCACGGCATGTTTAGACTGCAAATCTGTGTATATCTTGTGAGACCCTTCAACGCCATTGTTGAATAATAACACAAAACAACAACCAACCAACATAAAAACTGATAGAAACTGTAAAACCTCCATTGTCACAGGGAAGGATATCAGAGAGAGAGAGAAGAGAGAGAGAGAGGATATCTATAAAAAATTATAAGAAGGGTAATTTATAGTGTTCAAAGAGAGAGAGAGAGAGAAGTAGATAATATTTGAGGATTATTATCGATAATTGGATAACTTTCTATTTAATCTAGCGAGTGTTTTAGGAAGTGTCAAACTTCTCTCTCTTCTTATTTATTGAGTTTATATTTTATCTTTTTTCCTATTTTTAACCCAAAAACAAAAGGTAAAATTTTATTCTGGACTCTTTTGGAGTGTTCTACCTATATTTTATCTCGGATTCCTTTACATAATTACATTGAGTTTAAAATTTTTATTTACATGTTTTCTTTCCTTTTTAATTTTTAGGGTGTTTCTAAATAGGAAATTAATCACAGAGATGGGCCTATATTCTTTTTATAGAAAATAAAACCATAATAATTATTAGGTAATTAATAAATTGTTACCAAAAATTTTATAATGCTCACCTATGTTTCAACACGTGTACAAAGAGTGAATTAATTGAGATTTAAAAATTCACGCATTGTGCTGAGTAGTCATGCCTAGTTGGCAATTCCTTATCGAGGCTTCCCAAAGTTTTGGTAACAAGCTAGCTTGTTCCCTTTTTAGCGCCCAATTAATTAAAGGTGCATGAACTGGTCATGGTCAAAACAAGGGTAAAAAAATGAAAACAAATAGAGATTTTACTTAATAAATCGACCCTTCTTTTAAGGCATGTTAAGTTAGGAATTGAATTCAGTGCTGAGTTGATAAAACTTAGCACTATACCAAGCTAATCCAAACCCTTGAATAAGAGATTGAATGGCTTGGATTAAAGTTGAAAAAGTTGCCCAAGTCATTTTGGTCATTTCGATAATACATTTTCAACTTTTAATCCAAACCATCTAATCTCTCATTCAAGGGCGTGGATTAGCTTGGCATGGTGTTGAGTTTTATCAACTCAACACTAAATCCAAGTCCAGTTAAGTAGAGCCGGTTTGGAAATAAAGTGGCAAAATTCATCACGCTAAATAAACGGTTGAAAATGATCAAAATTAGCCTCATGATTATCCAAATTTGCCGAATATTAGCACTAGGAAAAGAATTCCAATAAAATTTGGATTTGATTGAAGAAAAAAGCTCAGCCTTGAATTCAGATAATCCAACAAAACAGAAAGTATAATGGACTAGGAATCTTTGCAAAATTGGGAAAAAATGGTCATAAGCCCATGATGATAATTTTTGTTTAATTGAATCTTTGGCCTGCTAATTTGAACCAAAAGATGTGCATGTTGGAGGAGCCATCTGCCGACTTTCATATTGCTCATTGTAGGTGGGTTGAAGATTCGGATTTGGTGCAATCCTACGTTTACATGCAGTAGACTGCACCAAATCCAAAACCATAGTGCATGGGTGTGATTGGACAAATATTTAGATATTCTTGCATGCGTTGTCTCATGAACAATTTTCCCTAAAATGATGTGGTGCTCTACGATTGGTTATGCAATGATTAGGGACAACACTGTTAAAAAGGACAGATTTTTCTATTTATTAAGATAATTTCTGATGGGGCGCCGCCCCATTAAGGTTAAGTTTCACCCTTTACACATTGATTGGTGAGATCATATATTAATCGAGACTATAAAATAGATCATATAAAGTACTGCATTTCAGTTGGGTTTGAGTTCTTTTGTCCTTAAATTGTGTTGTGGGGTGTTGTATCCCATCTATGGTGGGATTGTACTGTACAATCTTTTATGTACGAGGGACAACACCTCAAAGCGTGATGATGCAATAGCACTATATACTTTGATGGTGCTTTCTTTCTTTCTTTCTTTCTTTTTTAATTAAATGGAAGCACTTGTTGGAGTAGGTCTAGGATTTAAATCTCATATTTAAATGGAAAAAACAGAGGCTTTTCCGCAATTTTGAAATAAATTTTAGAATTGCAAGATTTGAGGATATGAGCCCATTAAAATTTTCTCCATTAGGGGACATCTAGCTAGATGGCTAAACTATTATATATTTATATGTTTTTTTTAAAAAAAAAAAAAAAAAAACAAATCAGATAAATTATTACTCCGATCCTATATACCTGGGTGTTGATCCATGTAGTGGAACAAAAGACGTGTGAAACACTAATGCTGAAAAAGTTCATCTTTCAATAGGCAACGTGGAGGGTTGAAAACCACAAGCGCCCATAACATGTATATATAGCCATACAATTGTGATATTTATCCTCAAAAGAAGCGGCAAACATCACAATTTTATGGAATGATTCTTCACTATCAACCAGCCCCATTTTTCTGTCTGCAGACCAAAAAGTTGCAGTGGACTTTGCAAGGCCTAACATAATGATAAACTTTCCATCTATGCCAAAGCAAGCTCTTGAAAGAAAGCAACAAATATATGTGCATGTTTGGTTTTTTTGGGGGTGGGGGGTATTCACACTATGCATGTTCTTCGACTTGGATTGGACAAGGGAGGAAGTATACTTCTGTTCTGGTCTAGTGATTGAGATGCTTACCTTATGGATCTCCTGGAGAATGTCTTTAGGAATATAACTTTGGAAAAGAACCAAAATGGATGCTATAAATGTACCATCAAATGCCCAACTTCAGTGATAAACAACAAGCAATTTCCACCTCTAAGCCAAAAAAAAAAAAAAAAAATCCCAAGCAATTTCCACCACAGTCATCATGTCGCATCTTTCTTTCTTTTTTATTTTTTTTCCTATGGTTAAGATGACATATGTGTAAAAATATACACTACACTTAATAAAGATTTAGCTCTGTATGATACTATGATTATTAAATTGCTTAACAAAGAGCTTGATTTGTTTTGGTTTTTTGATATGATATTTAGCAAACCCCTGCTTTTTAAAACTAAAGTGAAATTATTTCATTTTGACTTTACTTTAAGATCTCAAAATTGGCTCAAAATATAAATCATTGTTAGGAATATCAAAAACAAAAAAAATGGTCAAGTCATTGATCATGTCTATAAATAATGATTAGAGCCTTTTAAAGTTGTCTTAGCTTTAAATTCATTCCCCATTTTCTTGTGTAAAAAGCTATTATGGAGTATTTCATTAAAATTATTTAGGATGAATACATTGAGGCCTATTCTCGTTTGCACATACTAATATGTGTATGAATTTATTGAGTTGTATTCTCATCAACAGGTGTTGATTTGTTAACATCAACATACACTAAGTACTGGGGGTTGCACTCATGTATATATATGTTATATGGTACAATCCTCAATGCATAATGTTAATATAAAAAATTAATAAGAAAATATCTCTCTCTCTCTATATATATATATATATATATGAATCCGGGGCTTGAGTACGTGCTACAGCACTACAATCCTCAAGTATGTGATCTGTGGGGCAAGCTTATGCAGCCTAATTTCATTGCTACTCGTTGTACTCTTCTTTTTTGTTTTTATCCTATGGAAATTGTTGCATGACAAAACATCTATGGATGATATTCTTCAGTGAGCAAAACAAAACAAAAAAAAAATCATTCGAATTTTGAAACATGGAAGCTTTTCTAGGACAAAGCTTGCTACTGAACCATGTGTAGCAGCTTTTACTCAAAATCTATGTGGTCCAATGATTAATTAGCATGTGTACATCACAGGCACGTTAATTTTAAAGCCAAAGAACTTGAACCTGTAAAGGCCTCTATTCATTTTTCTCTAGCTTTAAGACCAAAATACCCACACCATGTTCATATTCATCGCCGGAGTAGGGATTCAGATTGTCAACGTCGACGGCGGTGGGACGGAGGGGATTCAAATCTTCATCACTGGCGTTACGGCCACTGCCAACTTGGATTGGCTCATCCCGTTTTCACAACCCACGCCATGTTCATTTTCTACATCTTAATCGCCACCGAACTCCACAAATCTGCACTAATTAACAGCCTCAACCTCCATTTCTCTTTCATTTTTTGGATGAGATTTGAGCTATTTCACCAAACCCATGTTTCCTCCATTTTTTGGGTTTGAAGCTAAATTTTAATTATTAGCTTTCTATAAGTCCACTGGGATAAGGCATAAACAAGGATAATCCCTCCTCCACCCCCCCCCCCCCCCCACCCTTCTTTTCTTTTTTTTTTTTTTTTTTTTTTTTGGTTATTGTTGTTTTTTTGATATTTTTTACTCTTGGGAAGGTTCAGAGAGAAGGAGAGGGATGACTTTGGCATTGTACAGATCGAGAGAATGGAGAGGGGAGAGACTCAGGGAGATGAGGTTGGAGGTGGGGGGTTGAGGCTATTTTAATCACTAGTGGAAATCCCGGGCGATGCCCGGGTAGCCAAATTGTAGTTTTATCGAAAGTACTTATATAAGTTATGAAAAAAATATTACTTTGTCTTAATCCTACTAAGTAGAATCCTCATTCCACGATGAGGAATTAAAAATTAATTGTGAACAATTTCCCAATTACTGCCTCACATTCTATTTCTACTCTTCTGTAATGTCAAAATAAGGCATTCTTCAAAGGTACTTCAATTGGTTCGGGAAGAGGAAAAAAATTATATTATAAATTTCTCTTTTAAGGAGAAATCTTATACATCACAATGAATTTCCTCAAATGAAGTTCGAAACAACTAAAATGAATTTCTTCTCCTATACATCAAACCCCCAATTTGCAAAATTTTCTCCAATAAAATTTGAGTCGTACACTAAATTGTACTTTTTTTTTAATAGAACGATTGATATGCATTTTCAAAAGTGCAACAGGTAGCACATTTGCCCTAATTAGGAGCAAAGAAAACACAGGTGAATCAGAGTTAATCCAATCGATCATTTTGTGAAAAGTGGGAACCTATTTCTGTTTCAATCTCTTTCTCAATTACCTAAAAAACTTATCACAATTTTTTTTTTTAAAACTGTGTTACACTACAATATGAATTTAATTAATATATAAAATTAATCTCAAAATACCACAATCTATATAGTGACATGAAGCAATTAACAACACAGAAAGATTACAACACTTTTATTTCATATTTGATTTTCCTTTCCTGCATCTTTCTTTCTATCCATAGGTCGGCTTCGTGCGGATAGATGTTTGCCGGGGGAGATTGGTGCTCCTTGAGGTATGCCCTTCCGGTGGGTTGTTCCCTTCTCTGTCTTTTCCATCCAGTGCCCGCCCTTTCTTTCAAGGAAATTCAATAGGGCCCACCCTTTCTTTCAAGGTCAGAAAATCTTCGTCTTCGATCTCTCTTCGCAACGCGAGATTCTAAGGATAATATAGGAAAAAAGAAAAAAAAAAGATAAATCAATGATCAACCAATGGTTACCATGCACTAATGGGAAATAAAGCACTAAATAGATAAGAATGAGAAGAAGAAAGTTATCCGTCCAGTGAATCTCCTACGTAAGTTATATCTTGCTCACCAATCTCTAATCATACATATTTCCCCATAAGGTTACTGTAGAACTACCACAAAGAAGTCAGTCTAATATAAATTTGAAAAATGGAATGACTAATCTTGGTTTATCCAAAATCTCATAATTAAAAGAAAGTTAGAAAGGTGGAAAAAAAAAAAAGAAAAAAAAAAGAAGAGGGTAGGGGGATGGGGGAAGAAAAAAAAAATCTTGTTGCTACTTGATGTTTGAAGTATATTAGAAGCAAAAAATAAAATATTATACCTAGTTAAAGCAAAACAATTGACTTGAGAAGCAAAAAAATTTTTATTTCCTAGAATAACTTCCATCACTATAGCTACTTCCACCAAATATACCACAAAATCTCAATTTTTGGTATCAAATGCCAACAATGGTATCTTCACCACGCAATAGTGAAAGATGCAAATCCACAATTGCCACTAACACTACCTCTAACCCACCACACTCTACCACTATACCCTATAATAATAATGCACCATCAAACCAACACTATTACAACAATTTTGTTACTATCTCTTTCAACACTGCCTTCTCTATTGTCAACACTATAACTATATATTTACAATCACCATATTTTCACCTATGCATCTACCTATGCTTCCATCACAATCTACCCCCCACGTCACCACCACTACACCACCACCACCACCATCACCTCTACCTATGGTTACATCACCCTTTCATTTTCATCAAGGAATAGAAAAAATTAAAAAATCTTCCTCTATTTCCAACTGCAAATTATTTAGCGAAAATCAAAGACAATAAATCAAAATGAAAACATACTCCATTAGAGTGGTTCACAACCAGGAATAAGGAAAAATAAGGGAAAAAAAATTAGCTTCAATTATCTGGTACAAATGAACTCAACTTGAATGCTTGGCAAAATTGATGAACTTAACTTTTACTTTTAAAGAAATGAAATTACATGCTTCTAGACAAAATAATGTTAGGAAGCTTTTTACCTTTGGAGAGAAAAGAACTTCCTCCAATTTCACTAACCTGTCAAAGCAACACAGAATTTACTTTCAAATTCGAATTGGAAAGATCCATATCTCCTCTTAATTAAGATCATGGGATAAAGAACTCATAATTATTCAATTGATATGTAGAATGAGGCCAAACAATCTTGGAAAAGAAACTAATTACAAATTATAGTTGGGATATAAAGAATTAAATGAAAAACTCGAGGGATGGTAAGAGAACAATGTTCCGTAATCTAAGTACCACAAATTAAAGGGAAAAATGAAATTACATCAACATAAATAATACATAGATAATGAACAAAAGAAGGGGGAAAAAAAAAAAAGACGATACTCACCTTTACTAAGACAATCAGAGCACGATTTTAATGTGTAAAAAATACAAACATGAAGGACCTATAAATAAGGCAAATAAGTATCTACATGGGTTATAATTTAACTCAAAAACTCCAAATAAGTCCTATTTCCTATAAGGTTATTACTATAGCACAACAATGAAGAACATTAAACAAAAAGAATGAATAAATTTGAATACGTGGGAGATTCATTAGCAAGTTGGGAAGAAAGAAAAGAGCTCACTGTGGATGCAATTGAATTGGAACATTTAAAATGCAGCAAGTACGTTTTTCAATTCATATGAGTTCTCTTGTCAAATATAACACAAAATAGAGAAATAAAAATGAAGAAAGCAAATAAGTTCTAACTAAAAGAAAATTTAAAAAATAGAAGGCATTTAATGAGAGAAGCACCATTATAAGATCTTTTTGATAACATAAAGAAATGAAATTGAGCAATTAGACATGAGCAAATCACGGTAGAAATCTATATATTACACTAAATGGTCGAAACAACACATATTTTATCAATACACTTCCAATAAAGATACTTTATCAAAATAAGGACACCTACTTTAACAAAATTAAGAAGCAAACTCAAATATATAAAAATAAAAATGCTAAGAATATGGAAGATTTTGTTTGGATACCCAATCCCTACTCAGCAATTAGAAAAGCTTAACCATAGAAAAATAATGAAGCTCAACCACAGCATACTCAATTTATGGTGCCTAGTGCCAACAATGGTATCCCTACCTCTTAACAACATCACAATTTAGATCTCGTTCATTAACACTCAGCACACACAATTCTATTCATGATAGCTATCGTTTGCAATTAACTACTCCTTAAAATGGAAAAGAATATATATAAAACCTTGCCTTTTGATTTTCCAAAAATACATTAAAAAATGTTAACGTAAATAGTGTCTAAATTTTGAATGACTTACAAATTACTTTGAGCACCAAATAAACTAATTGAAATCCATAAGAGTGTAATCATGGGCATGAATAGGAGAAAAAAATAGAAATTCTCCATTTATCGTGACATTAAATTCCAAAATCACAAAGAACAAATGAATTTAATTTGAATGAAGGATTAAATGATGAAAAACTTTTATATGCTCCATTCTTTTAAAGAAACTAAGTAGTATGCTTCCTGATAAAATAAAGGCTAGGAAGTATTTTTACCTTTACAGAGTGAAGAATCAACTCCAACCTCACTAACCTATCAAACCAACATACTATTTCATTTCAAATTCAAAGTGAAAAGAGCCATATATCTTCTTAACTAAATTACAAAAAAAAATTTTGGAAGGATCACATGGACCATGGGATAAAATAAATTAAAAAAATCATATTCAAATTGTGTTGTTGTGTTGACAAATGTAAGGTACGTGACACTTTAAATGATGGAAACACATACTCAAATCATGACCAAAAGGGGGAATTTAAAAGGGCAAACAAAGGAAAAGTGTAAATATTGCTCCAACTTTCATCTATTCACCAAGTTCACATGACCAAAAGCAGTCCTTGCATTTCTAGCACAAATTGCAAAGACCTAAAGACATAAATGATGATGAGAGGAAGGGGGAAAATGAAATGGAAAACCAAAGATTAAAAACGAAAAAGAAAAAGGTCAAAAAGAAAAAATGAAGAAATATGGGGAATATTAAATTGAAGTCAAAGCCCAACCCCAAACATTAGAAACGTGAAAAAAAATAAAAGGAAAGCAAAGGAAAGGAGGGATTTTCACAATCTTCAAGGGGCAAACCCAAGGCATGTAACAGTATCACCATTCCAATCAATGTCATATAATCAGCTAAGCAAGATGACAAACAAATGATGGGCAAACTATGAGACAACTGTTATTTTGTAAATAAAGTCCGAGAACTCACGAATAAGAATAGAAATTATTCGATTCATCAAGTATTTTTCACTGTCATTTTAGTAGTACCTGCAAATAATGGCCATAGAGAAAATAGAACGTTGAGTGGATGAACTGGTCTGTAGAATATATATATATATATATATATATATATATATAGTATGGAAGATGGAGTTCAATTACATTACCTTCAAAATTTGACGTCGCTGTTGCGGCTGTTCCTTTGGTTTGGGTGTAAGAAGGAGATGGATATAACAGCCCCAAAATTTGAAACCTACAAAGAGAAGAGAAGAGTGCCCGAGAAGGAGATAGAAGTTGGGAAAAGGGGCTTTGAAGTGAGCAGAGGAATTGACGATTAAAACAGGGAGATTCAAAATTTGTAACCCACCGCTATTCTCTTTTGCCCTTCCAAAATTTTTGGAAATCAGGAAAGCTTTGAAATCCACCATTGAATGCAAATATTAAAAGAGAGAGAGAGAGCAGGAGAGGTAGAGGGAGAGGGAGAGGGAGAGACTGTTTTTGAAAGCTTTCCTGACAGAAATTTTGGGACATGGGTTTTTGGGGGAAGAGAGAGAACCTGTGTGTTTTGGGGGGTGAGAACCTGTGTGTGTGATATAAGTTTGAATTTCAAACTTGGAAGAGGCGGAAGGGAAGGAAGGAGAAATGGAGAATGGCTGCTAGAGAAGTGAGAGAAGGAGGAGATGCGTATGAGAGAAGACATGCTCTCCAACTTGACACGTTAAAGCCAAAAAAAAAAAAAAAAAAAAAAGAGAAAATTTTGAGGCTTGCCACATCAGCTTGTTACTATTCACCTACAGTAAACCACAGCCCCTGCCTTATAATATAGAGGAAGATAATGTAAAAATTGAGAGAAGGGAACTAGAGTAAGTGAATGAGTAGCACGCTTTTTCTGTAGTGTGGGACACGTGACAGCCATAAATTATGCCACATCACTTTTCAGTAAGAATTGCTACACATGGTTCAATAGCCAAGTTTTGTCCTTATTTATATATGAACTGTTCTTTTGCTGCTTAACTTTAAAGTCGGTTTCAAAATACTTGTAGATGAGCCACCGAGTTTTTGTTTGGAGCCTTGGAGGATTCTATTCCACTTGACCTTCAACTGTAGATTCGAGATTTTAGCTGGGGGATGTGCCCACCAAAACTAGAAAATGATGAGAAAGGTATAGTGGCATATGATACACATGAATCCTGAAAATGATGTCCTTAGATTAAAACCAAAATGATGAAAGGTTATTTAGAGTGAAGATTGTCCTACCTTGAAAACATTTACATCTAAGACTTCGTTGGGTTTTGTTTTTGAAGATACGTTGCTTCTTGGCACATCATGCTCGCCAAAAATCAAGTTAATCTAAGATAGTTATCTAATTCTCAAAATAGCTTAAAGTGTAGTTTTATTTACAAAAACAAATGCGAGTTTATAGATTAGGTGCTCAACAACATCAATTTAATGATAAATTTGACATGCACGACAGCCAGCCATAAGAAGAATATATATTTAATCCAACAGTTGAGTTTGGCGAAATATGGATCACACAAAAAGATATTGATGGCTTTACATCAAGTGTTATTTGGTATGTGACTTCAACAAACTAATCACACCTCAATAATGCAACATTTAAATTGGAATTTCTATCTTTAGGCCTGTACTCACATAAAACAGGAAGTGGGGCTGGCCCTTGGGGGTCTAGATCAAATATTTGGTCCACATCATTAATTGATTTTAAGTCTATAAAAATATATAAAATTAAGGAAAAAAAATTATAAATATATTCAAACAAACGAGCCATAAGAGAATGAAAAAACATTTTGAACAAGGTGAATTTACATTCAGAAAGAAAATTATACCAATTTATGTATAGAACATATCAACAGAAATATATATATATATATAAAGCAATTTTGGATGAAAATAAGCACTAAAATGATGTTTCCAACACAATATAATTAACATTTAACCCCTTGTTGCAGAGTAACAGTTGACAGCATTTCTTCAATGCTGCAGAAAAGATAAAAACTGTATTATTGCATTAGAAAACATCTTGAAATACAATCATCAGTGTACTAGGATTAGGAAAATGCTACATACCTCAATTTTTCTTCACCCAACTATGCTCAATTCTCACACCCCCATGTGAAGTCACCCACATGGGTGTGGCCCCAATCCCAATGTGAAAGAGTTGGGGCAGTTGGGGCCAGAAAGAGTTGAGTGAATAGCATTACTCCTTAGATTATTAACACTAGCGGCTCCATTTCTTAAGCCTGCAATGCATGACCAGCCTTAATCTTCTTAACAGTGGCTCCATTAGTCTTAAATGACTTAGCAAGGATGCCACTACTGATGCCAGACCTAGCTGAAAACCATTGTAGGAATGGACACTGTCCCAGCAAATTAGTTGTGTCCATGAGATTTAGTTCAAGGCTTCCAGCAACAACCTGCGGAAGCTCAGTCATGCAAGGATGGATGTGAGATAAGTTTATGGCCTGAGGAAGGAATTGTAACACAGCAACAGGTACGCTTTGCCTGTTGAATGCTAGGAATTCTTTCCTGCTCGCTTTTGAGACTGACAAAATCGAAGACAGGAGCCATTGGCAAGGTGACGCATACCAATACCAGACTTCTTGTTATTTTCCCTTACTATTTCTTTGTTTCTGCATTTTTCCTTCATTTAATAATATTTTGAGCCATGAGGCACGTGATTGTGAGCATCTAGTTCTTTTGAAGAAGTAAAAATTATATTAAAATTAAAATAAGAGATGAGTAACAGTAAGTATACACATAGAAGAAAAGAAGCAACAGCCCTTGCAGTTTCAACTCTTCCAAAAAAGTATCAAAAGAAAATCTGTAAGCCATATTTCCTAAATCATCAAAAGTCCTCCTATTCCTTTCCAACCACAAGGTCCACATCAGTGATGTCTTTGGCGCAAATCTTTGATAGATTGATAGGTTTTGTTTCCAAAAATGATTGTGAGTGTCTAGTGTGCTAACCTAGTTAGGATGCTCATTCACTCTTTGATGCTTTAGCTCTTCTTCATAAAATAAAAATTAGTTGCATCACTGACTTCAATTTTTTTTTCTTTTTCTTTCTTTCTTTCTTTCTTTTTTTTATTTTTTTTATTTTTTTTTTATTTTTTCAAGAAAGCATTAAGTAGGAGGAGTTATTTCGCTAGAAATCAGAACATAAGCACTACTTATGCTCGTTTCCAGATTGTGAACACAATCAATCTTATTCATCACACTGTGCCTTCCTAAATCAACTGCCCAGTGGTCCTCAGAAAATATCTGAAATCCATTTCTACAAGAGGGGGAATAAAAAAACCTGTACACATCTATTATCCCGTAGTGAAAGGTAAACACCACAATATAGACTGATTCATAATTTTTTAACCATTGGGAATCCATTCGATTTTCCTTTTTCTTCACAGATTAATGCTTACCATCCATGCTTGTGCAGCTGCCATCCAAAGAATGATGTCCTAATGGATTTTCCTAAATTCGAAAACTAGATGGTTGTTTTTGGGTCACAGGATATATCAAGAAAATAATGTAATCTTAGGATATATTTACAGTATTCCATTGTAGAGTGTTCTCCGAACCTCATTGACTCTACTAGATTGTCCCCACAAGCAGTACATTGTATATAGGTGTAAAGAATGAAACTCATAAAAGAATGAGGATTGTTTTCATTCAGAATTGTCTTTGTTGTTACAAGTTCCACAAATTCCACATGGATTCATTGAATAAAGTTGAACAACTACAGAATGGACATGAAACTCTATATACAGATCCTTGTTCGAGAAATTAAGAGCAGAAGAGATTTATAATTAGTAACTACGCCATGCACGCTTAGACATTATAGACCAAGAGAAGAGAACTCAACCTCATTGATGTGGAATAAGCTAGTTACCAATAGTCACCGCAAGAACAAGTCCCTTCCTTGAAGTGGTGAAACCAATTTGCATCTCTGAAAATGATGACCCTCTGTGCAATCACCAATACGAAATTACAAAATGTATGGCAATCACTGCAAACCCCAAGTTTCTTTGTAATTCTTATAGCAGTACCCTCAGGTGTAGCAATAAGACTGAATGCAATTGCCAACTTTTTCGCTATGAGTGTACAAGATTCCTGCCTTAAGCTCCTCATCAACATCATGTAACACAAAATTCGTATCAGGGACATAACCAGCCAACTCCAACTTCTTACACAAACTCTTCAGCATCTTATAGATCTCCTTAGACCGTGGATGAGTCATATCTCCTACACTAAATTGATGGATCTTGTTATCCACTTCAATCCATGTCCAACCAGGAATTTTCTTTAATCTCCTTTGGTTGACAAGTTCCCTAATTTTGGCCACATCTTCCCATTTACCTGCATTGGCATAAATATTTGAAAGCAACACATAGGTCCCCGGTTTTTGGGGTTGTAATTCAAGAAGGGATTTTGCAGCCTTTTCAGCCAGATCTGTATGTCCATGGATTCTACATGCCCCAAGTAAAGCACCCCACAGACCCTCGTCTTTCTCAACGGTCATTCTTTCAATCAAATCCAAGGCCTCGTCAAGTCTACCAGCACGGCCTAAGAGATCAACCATACATGTACAATGTTTAACATTTGGTCTCACAAAGTAATCTTTCCACATCGAAGAGAAAAACTGAAGACCTTCTTCAACCAAACCCGCATGACTACAAGCATACAACAGCGAGACAAAGGTGAATTTATTTGGTAATATCCCGCTTCTCAGCATCATAGGGAACAAATCAAGAGCTTTCCTGCCTTGCCCATGATACCCATAAGCACCAATCATCGCACTCCATGAAATAACATTCTTTTCTTTCATCCTATCAAATATTTCCCTCGCAGAATCAACACTCCCACACTTAGCATACATATCAATCATTGCCGTCCCCAAGATCACATCCAATGAAATCTTCTTGCTCCATATAAAATCATGTACAAGTCTAGCCTTATGCATAGCCCCTAATTTTGCACATGCACCAACAACAGTCACCATAGTAACCTTATCTGGTACAACACCTTCCTCTCTCATCCGATCAAACAGAACCAACGATTCATTAGCATTCCCACACTCAGCACACGCACCAATCATGACCGTCCAAGTCACAAGGTCCCTGTTCAGCATTTTATCAAACAATCGTCGAGCGTCCTCAATGACCCCGCATTTCGCATACATGTGCATAAGCGCCTTACACACAAAATGATCTGCATGCATCCCAGATTTGTACACAGTGTGGTGTATCAACCTACCCATTTGCAGGTCAGTTGTATCCCTACAAGCCCTTATAACAAAAGGCAATGTATAATTATCAGGTCGTACCCCGGATCGAATAACCTCCCTAAATATCCCAAAACAATTCATATAATCACCAACTTTGGCAAACCCACCAACCATTACACGCCATGAAACTGGGTCCCTCTCTATCATCCCATCAAACAAAGCATAAGCATCACCCAAAGCTCTATAATGACAGTATATGTAAAGAAGCTTGTTTGAGACAGTGAGGTTGTGGAGCATTCCATTTACAACAACATGGGCATGAACTTGTCTAATTTGAGAGAGGGTTTTACAGTTTAGCAGTGCAGTGATACAGAATCTTTGGTCAAAAGAGTGTGGAAAATGGGATTCTGATGTTTCTACAATCTGGGTATGGGGTAATATGAAGGTTTGTTGATGAATTTGAGGTGGTGTTATGGAGTCCACCATGGCTGTTGCAGAATAAGCTGAAAAGAAACGAAGTTTTTCATGTTTGTCAAAGAAAGAAAAGCATTGGTTTTTGAGTTTGAACATGGGACTACTAGTAGTTTGAAGCAAAGCCTACCTAGTATTAACGGCCGAGAAAAAATTCAAAGGAACAGAGGCGGTGTTTTCACGCATTCAAACGCCGCCTTAACCTGATTATAATTTATGCTTGCTTTTCTCTAGAATCCCATTTTTAGTGGGCCCTGATGCTGATATGGAAACATACGGGAATAGCTGAAGTCATTGCCTGAACTGAAGAACCTCCTTTGCATTGCATACCATATTTCTTTCTTTGAGAAGGTTTTTCTCTTCTCTTTGAACGGTTTTGATTTCATTATTTTACGTTAAGTCACTTTTTTTTTATATATTAGTTCAATTTAGTCTAGAAAATAACACATAAATACAATTTTTTTTTACTGAGTTTATTTAAAAATCAAATCATTAAGGGCTCAGCCAACCCAATCCAATAGGGGTGGTAATCTCTGAGCCAACCAACCAATCCTCCAGGAGTAATTAGGTTTGGGTTGGGTGATAAGCTTGTGAGTTAGCTTTGGGTCATGGCTACAACTGAGTTGTCTGACCGTCAAAATCAGGCTGGCTATAGGTTGCAAGCCTTCATATCAAACCCACTTCAAATGGTAGATGCCTGCTACTAGTTTAGACCTCACAGGCGTATGAGGCAAATCAAAGTCGAAACAAATCAAAAAAAATCTCTTTATACCCCCTACAAAACACACAAGATTCAGTAAAAGATACAGCCTGTAAAAAGTTTCTGCTTAAGTTAATGAGTAAACACCATATAAGAATAAGAAAATATTGGCATACTGATTTTTAGCAATTACCCCCAAAAGTGACCATTTCTGTTCTTCAAGTAATGTTTTAATGGAAAACATCTCGTGCATTACACAGCACATTTCTGAAGAGAGCCAGTATTCCACAAATAAAATTTAAAACCACAAATGTGGAGCTTTCCCTTGATTTACATCCTTAGTTGATCTGTCGATTGCTAAATCCCAAGGTGGGATTTATTCAAAGACAATCAACTTGTTATACTCTGCCTTATCAACAAGCAATACAAGCCTCCCCGCCACCAATTGCTGCATTCTTTGTATTTTGCAGATGGCAATAATGAGAGCATGCATTAAAAATACACATACAAATCTTAGAACTAGCGTGAGGCACACAGATGGAACAAGAGGGCCCCATTATCAGTTGAGTTGGATGACGGGTGAACGTGGTATAAGAGACGGTTATAGTTCCTTCACCTCAAATGATTCGTATGAATGATTTTCTCAAAATTCCTCAAAAAGAGCCTCCATTGGCATGGCCCGAAGTGACTCAATCGTCCCCTTACCTGGGATGTCCTGCTCACATCTTGTTGGTGTCGTGCCACTTGGCTCATAATCCTGGGCATTATGTAGTAGAATGCATTAAGCCAATATAACTGAAATTTGTTTGAGCCAAAAGCCAATGTGCACGAATCAGGAATCATTGCCTAGGAAAATAACTCATTTACAAAGTGAACAAAAATGAGAACAATTTAAAGTTTCATCTATAACACATTCCCATTTGTTAACAAAAACCGGAGTAAAAAAGTTCTCATTTTATCATAATAAATAAACAAATAAATATAGAAAATAACAGCAGTTCTGACATGCCCTGGGTGGTTACTCTTGACAATCAGAAAATTTTAAGTGAACATTTGAGTATATTGAATTCCATGACATGACAGAAAGTATCCACACATGTACGTGCGTGCGCACACACACACACACATGAACTCTTTGCATTCAAACCTCAAACCGAAAGCTTGCATCCAAATTAAGTGCATACATAGCCAGCTAAACAACAACCCAATTAAAAAGAATGTTATAGGTTTAAGAATTCATGATTGGACAATTTAACACTATTTAAATCAAAATTTATCAAATATTTTTAGCCAAATAAGTTCACCGCCATTCAAAAACGGCAAAATCAGGATGTCAAAAATCTTCTGATAATTTTAAAGTTAAATCCTTGTGCATGTTTCAGGTGGGAGACAATTATGCCTGAATGCATTACATTCACATCACATGGACTGAAAGTGGAACCATTGTCTGCTTATATTGGTCTTCCTTTTTGCCATCTTTTATAGTGGCAAGAGTACTCAAAATTAACGGTATCTTGACAGGCATAGTCCCCTGCCAACTGAGCTACCCCTTGGGGTTGTACTTATGAAACAAAGTTTATGGGTCAAAGTAGTTCAACTACTTAAGGTGCACATTAGTCCTTCTATTATATGTATAAAAGAATGTAAATAAACATTGTTTGTGTGCCTTCTCGTTGATAGATGCAGCTTGTCCAGAATGATCCTACCGGAGAATCTCAAGGGTGCTCGCATGAGCTCCAACAGCAGTCAAGATTCCAGATATAGATCCTCACTCCTGTTCAGATACACCTGAAAAGAAAACCACCAGAAAACCACCTAATAAGATTTCAAAACAATCCTAATATAATGGGTCCCAATAGTTGCTTCCCTACCTTCTCCAGTCTTACTATTAGAAATAAAAGATCAGTTGTTTTGAATGACTGCATAAGCAACCAAATACCTCACCAATATCATTGCCCTTACCCGTTTTCTTCAATTGGAGCTTCCATACCTTCAACATATACATTCGTTTCTTATTCCATCTTTTATTGTTTTGCCACTCAACTCTAAATCCATGAATTGATTACGGTTTATGGACATGTTATTTCTTCAATACAACCCAAATTCAATCCTCAGGGATTGTTTGGTAAGAACATTAAAGATTTACATAAGCTACAGATCCATCTGAAAAGCCACACCTAAAGCACCTCAATTTGAAACCAACTTTTCGTTGGATTTTGCAATAACCGGATAACATGTGTTGACGCAAAAAGTCTTGTAGATATCCTACTTTTTGGAATCTCAGAATTTTCAATCCAAATTTTAAACCTTATCAAGTTTGCACAATAGTAAACCAAGTGTTAATGTTTTAGCTGCATCATAGCTCTTATTTTGTGTATTTGAAACCTTTCTGAAAATTTTTTAGATAAATGCAGTGAATTGTGGGAGCATACCACTTTCATGCATATGAATTATGATTTGTGAAATTAAACCTAACATATATAGTTGTACTTTCAAAAATCTACTAAAAACTTTTTACAATGAAAACATGAAGTACACAATGTGGCCTAAAACCTCAGGAAAAGATAGTGAATCCTTTAGCATGCTAAAAAAATGAAAAAGCAAAAATCTTTTAAAAAAATTTCAGGATGTGGGCTAGTTATTTATAGGAGTACATGAAATTCATATCTTTATTAAAAAAAAAAAAATATACTTTTACAGAAATAAATCTTATGCATATTTAATGCCATATCTGTGCATATAGAAGGAAAATAAGTCTAGAGAGGTAATATGTTATAACAACGACAGAACAAATATGGCAATAAGGAGACGGATTATAAAAAAAAAAATTAAGCATTTATGCAACAGCAGACAACCTTTTTCCATTTTTCTATGAACTTATTTCATTATTTTCTGATATTTTCAAACTGCAATGAATCCCACAAAAAAATATTGAACCCAAATTTAAATTAATCTCATGCAGGATTGAATAATTCCATTTGGTCACACAATTAAGTTGGGATGCTTGGCAAATACAGCAAAAAGGATCATCAATAAATTAGGAGTTGCAACTCATCTCACCAAATTATTGACGCAATTTACTTCCCGTGTTCAATGCAAACTTTTACCGATTTTCTAGTACACTCCATCTATACAACCCTATTACAGTGACAAGAAGATCTAACTAGGAGCTTATTTTCGACCCAAAGTCCAAACTCTCTGGGATTCACATACATCATTTTTAGTAAACTATTGAAGTCTTTTTGTCCACAATTAAATTCATCATTTTCCCATGTAAATAGACAATAATTTTTGCACATGACTTTCAAATAATTATTCACACACCTCAATTTAAAGTTCCTCCTAATGTTCTTTAAATTGGAAGAGTGAAAAAGTGTAGTACATCTAAAAGCTAACCAATTTGCCACATTAATAGAAACCACAATGGTTCTAATGGTTACTATTTCATTCCATACAATACTAGCTTGTAAGTACAAGAAGTTATGGATTTTAATATAATTAAAAAATTTGAATTGCAAAACCTAAAATTTCTATATAACATACTAAGACACAATCAAATTGGCTGCAACGAAAACTCAAATCAATTAGACTAGAGATTGAATTGCATGGTCCAACATCATAAAAAGATAAGATTTGAACATTATACTCACCATCAAAGTGTTGAATACTATCTTCACTACTATTTGCCACATCTTGTTCAGCTGCTATGCGTGCAGAATATATCTCATCATCATGTTGCTCATTATTACCACAAGCATTCCTGTACCAAAAGTTTATAAATTTTTTCATGATGCAATAGGGATGAGAGGGATTGTAGCTATCAAATCAAGGAAAAAAATTCTGATGGAAATTGTGTGATAGTTTTATAAACCAAAAGCAAAATAACAACTCCACAAGTACAAAATTTGTTGTAAAAATTCAACATTAGCCCCGAGGGCATAATCTAAGGATATAATCATGGCACTAAGGCTACGTTTGTTATGAGGGAATGAGAGAGGGAATGGAATGAAGATTCCATTACCCAAAAAAAAGTGTGTTTGGTAGCAAAAGGGAATGGAATGGACATTCCTTTGTGGGGTTCTACTCCTTCCAATGAGAGAATAGCCATTCCTTTGCAAGAGGAATGGCTATTCCCACCTTTTAAGGAATGAAAAACATTAAAAATGGGTCCCACCTATTCTTTTCCATTCCATTCTGACCCGTTACCACACATTGGTATGGAATGACTATTAACATTCCATTCCCATTCTCATTCCATTCCCACTCCCATTCCATTCCCTCTCCATTCCATTCCTTCAAACCAAACACAGCCTAAGGATCTGTTCCCATTAACCCTATTAACAAATAAATAAATAAACCCAACAACAACAATGAACAAATTCTTCTGCTAGAACAGGAACATGAGGATCTACTAAACACATAAACGACTGACCTGACAAGTGACACCATAGCTGAAACATGTTTACCACCCATCTCATTCACAGACTCATGAGTCCTTTTCCAGTGTCTGGAAGCTGTTTCAGTACTACTTACACTGGAGGATAAAAAATTTAAAGAAAAGAAAAAAAAGACATACCCAAAACACTGCATTAGACAAAACATTCCATTGTTGTAGGAGTAACTCCATACAACAATGTTTAGCAGCAGAGAAATCAGCACAATCTTTGGCATCGCTCTCCGCTTGCATATAAAACTCTTGCCATTTTCGTTTTGCATCCTTTGTGATGCCCTCCATCGAGGAAACATGCCCATCCAAAAATGCTTTGTTTCCAATAGCAGCATCTCTAAGACCAACTAGTCTTGCATCCACCTATTAGTTTAACCATGAATCTAAATTAAGAAGAAAGCAAGAGAAGAAAGATAACATAAAACCTGATAAGACAAAACAAACCAGCTCTTGTTGACGATGGAGGTGTTTGGTGACTAAATTGGACATATCAGCAATAAGCTTCTCTGCTTCAGATTTTGCCTGCTCCTGCACAGGTTAGGATAGAAATGTCAGCCATCTCAAAATGAAATTTACATCTCTGATCTCAAGTTCCAAAAGTGTACCTCAAAAGCCTTCTGAAATTCAGCAAAGCTCTTCAATTGAAGCTCATCAGCTTGAGTAGCATGACTTTCAAACTTTTTTAATTCTTCCAGAAGGTTATGGAGAAATCCATTAGTGAACTCAGAGATGTCCTTCGTGTGCTCAATACTAACATGGAATCTCTGCATCATTCAAGATACATAAGATAATATCTAACATATAGATTTTATAAATAAAGAAAGATGGGCAAGAGGAGTATAAGTATTTTATAGGATACTAGTGCAAAATACAATAATGTAGCTATCATTTACAAGCTTAGAAACTTTTCATGCATCAAAATAGAAGCAACCATTTGCTGGTCCCCACAAGATTTTTAGTATTAGTTGAAACAAAAATTATTTTAAAAAACCCAGCATTTAATTATTCAAAGTTCTAAATACAGCTCAAAGATAACTTGATTGCTACCAAATTAAATAAGCTTAATTAAATTTTCATGATAGAGTTGAAGTGAAAGTCAAGTTACAAACCTGACGCATTTCCCTAGCAAAAAGTTCCATTTCTCCTTGGTGAGTTGATAGAGTGCCTTGAAGATCATCAAAAATCGAATTCGCTTCACCAGCCTCTGTAGCTAAAAACTGATTCAAGGAAAAAAGAAAAAAGAAAAGAATGAAAAAGAAGCACTTCAGACAAAACCAAAAAAATCATAATGATAGTAATGCTAGTAACTCTTACCACCAACCTCTTCAATAGAATGTGCATTAGAAGAAGCCAAGGATGAAATCTCCTCTAATCCAGCATTAGACTTGCCTTATGCAAGCAGACAACATTTTGCACTGCCTCAATGTGAGAAATATACAAAGCCCTTGAAGACGTCACTTTCTTCTTTAAATCCATAACTGCCTATTGACAGGATTACATAAAACATGGACAATAACAAGTAAAAAAAAGGAAATGGAGAAATGTTAACTGCACTAAAACTAATACTACCATACCAAAAACAACATGAAAAGTAATATTTCCATAGTGAAAAACAAAAATACGGAGTGACAAAAGAAGTAAAAAACAGTGTCCAGAAGATGTTCAACACCTTATCATGTAGATCCAAAAAAGAATCACAGAGTTTCTCAATGCACTGGATGTGTTCATTTTGTCAAGACATCGATGTGGCCAACATGTTGCAAAGGGAACCAATTTGTTCTGCAAGCGTAGCTTGAAAATTTTTCACCGCTGATCTGTTTTCAGCACTGAGCTTGTCTTCTCTACCTACATAATATCACAACAGAGTAAAATAGTCAATAATTTTGAGTAAGCACTCAAAACATTTTCCAGGTAATAACAAAGACAGTACGGATTTTTGAAAATAATGAAGCATTATCTCGAAGAGATTTCTCCAAATCAGACCGTAAGTCCACAAGACCATGCTTGATAAGCCAGAGCATTTTCTGTTTCAAACATTCAACAGCTACAATTAAAACACATAATTGCAACCAAATATTAAACAAGAATATTCAAACCCACCTGCTCATCTCTGTTCAGATATAATAAAATCCCTCTCCTTCAGAGCATACTGACATCTCTTTAATCCTTCCTCAGCACTGGCAAGCAATTTGCTGGTTTGGTTCAAGTTTTTCTGCATAGCTTTCCCATGAAAGATAAAAATCTATGCATAATTTTCAAAACCATAAATAACACATACACAACTCACCTGGGTGGAATCAAGTTTTCTACTTAAATCAGAGCATTGTAGAAGCTAGGCATCATATCTATCTTGCAATTCCTCAATTGCTGTTTGAGACAAAAAAAACTTGTGATAAGTGAAATGAATAATAGCAGGAACAAATAAGATATCAACACCAATAATATATAGCAATAGCATCGCGTAAACTGACCTTCTGATGGGTTTCTATCATAACACCCATTTGCTCAATCTGATCTGCCATAGCCTAAACCAAAAAAGAGAGGAGGAAAAAAAAACAAGGACAGGCATAAACTTCAGGTAATTAATGAGAGAATGAAGACAAACATTCAATAGGATCTCCTTGACAGGTCCAGAGCTTATAAACTAATATAATTTTAGTCTTCTGAGAGTAAGGTTTAGCCATTTAGTCAGGAAAAGAGAAAGGACTACTAAACATCAATGCTACATTCTCGCTAACAATAACTGAATGTCAAATCTAAGACAGTGTACCATATGTCAAAATAAAAAATGAAATGACTCTATCAATTTGAGTATGGCATTATATAAATGGAAGGAACAAACAAAAACAGGTAAAGATGGAATACCTTCCTTTTACTCTCCTCCCAATAGTATCTCTCCTTGGGAAGATAAACACCATTTTTCTCACGCGCAGCATAAACCTCTATATATTCATACATAAAAAGAAAGGGGAAAAAGAAAAAAAAAAAAAAAGAGAGAGAGAGAGGAAAATTCACTTAGTGAAAGGCAAATCAAACCACCAGAAGTTATACCTATCACAATTAAGTGCTGCTGAACATGTTTCTTGCCCAACAATGGGCAAACCCAAAGAATCTTAGCTGCTTTAAGCCGTTCAATTTCACCAGAACGGTCCCTAATAAGAGTTGGATTTCATCATTTTTTGGTTAACCTACAAATAACCATAACAAAAGAGAAAATTTTAAAGGAACTTACAAAATGTTTCAGAATATATGATTGCAGTTACCTAACGTAACCAACATTATGATAATCCCAATATGCCAACAAAAACATGACATACATGTTTCAACAATCCAAGACCACTCTTAAAAGGCCATTAAAACCGCCATTTATCTTTGCAATGAAGAGGATTAAGGCACTTCAATCTATTAAATACTGTTCACCAGACATACCTTAAACAAATGACTGGGCAGTATACCCAAAAACGAAAAAAACAAAACAAAATTATAAAAATAAAAATAAAAATAAAAGACAAGGCAGAATGATTAAACTTCATGAGCTTTAATAAATCCAAGTTTTCACACAACAATACTACTAAAATTCCAAGTCTAAATCTTGGAACACATTGAAAACATGACCAAATCAGTCCTCACGTCTGTGATTACATTCAAGCATTCATATTGGGAGGAGCAGATCATTCATTGAACCTTCATTTTGTGGATATATGGAACAAATATTATAAAAAATTTAGCTCATTAAATCAGATTGATAACAAACTCTAAATTATATTTAATAGAGGTGCATGGGATGGGGGGAGAGAGAGAGAGAGAGAGCAGCAAAACAAATCCACCCAAAAAGATAACCATTCCAATATGTCAATTCACAAAACAAATCCACCCAAAAAGATAACCATTCCAATATGTAAATCCACCCAAAAAGATAACCTTCATTTTTCGCCGTGTGTGCATAATCCAATGTACTCAATGTCTCCTCTAGACAATGGACAGCAGGCGAAACTGTGGCTATAATGCATGTTTTGGTTCATCCCCACAATGAATCACGAAGTAATCGTGTGAGCTTGCTATCTCTGAATTCCAATTTACTGCTTTAATAAGGATTGGATGGGGAAGAAAAAAGGTAAAAGGAAGAAAATAATAATTAACTAAAGGAGACAGAGAAGCAATTTAGACCTGTAGGGAATATGTCCAAGATGCTCCACAATAGCATTAATAACTCGCCCTAAAGTAAGTAAACTCTTGTTGATCTCTCCAGCTTCTCTTGCACGACCCTAACAAATATAAAACATGCATATAATATTGAAGTAAAATAAAATAAAGGAGAAAAAAATTATCAACAAGGTTTACAGAGCAACAATAACAAACATTCAACAATTATAATTTAGAACTAAATAAAGGAACTCCTACTGTAAATACCAAACCATAAGTTAGCAATATGAATATAAATACCTCCCTAGCACCAGAGCGAGAAATATTTTCTGATCCAGCTAAATCAACCAAATTCAACTTGCCACATTTAATAAGTTCTTCACCTTCTAGAGTTGCTTCCTTGATGTGTATTGTAATAGAAAAAAGAGAATGCGACCGACTGAAATACAAGACATTCTTAATAAATAAAAAGAAATTTCATTTTAATTCTTTATAAAATATAAGTAAACAAGAAAGCAGGTAAAAAAAAGTGGGACCTTGATTGTTTATTTAATAAAGTCTCTGCAGTGCAACGTTTTGCAGACCCCCTTTCAAGTAAAGTAAAAATTTCACTTGCACTTGTTACAATTTCCTCCTCTAGTCCTCTTACAAGAACTCCACCTTCCCCATCCTCCATGAGGGGCAACTTTTTTTCTGCTTCTCCTCCAAAACAACTCTGGATATTTCTTCAGGAGCAAACAAGTTGGTGATCTCCTCCTTGTACAACTCCAAAAAAGTAACTTTCACACTGTATTCTGCATTTTGACCTGTATCAAAAATTTTCTTAACAGCCCTTGGTATGACACCCGCTTCTGATGACAACTCTCCATTAGGCCCACTGTCATATTTTAGGATAACATCAAGAAAAAAAAACATTTTAAAATTCAACCATGAATGAGTACAACAAACTTAAACTAACATAACTATGTGATGCACAAGTCCCGTACCTTTGACCTTTTGCATTCACCTTCCATTGTGTAAGTTTTCCCTGTACCCGTTTGACCATACGCAAATATGGTACAGTTTAAGCCTTCTAAAACTTCATTCACTATAGGAATGACTGCTTGTTCATAAAGATCCTTTTGCTGAGCAAAAGGACTAAAAACCTACATACACCACAAATAAATTCTCAATCTATACGACATCATAATCACAATGGCTGAACCTATCCTAAATTTAGGGTCCTGTAAGAAAAAAACTAAGAGAACAAATCGAAAATCAAACAACAAGAAGGAAAAAAAAATAAGCATTCACTAAAACATTCTACTCAATCCACTTATCCAAATAATGTTCATCACCATAGAGCACCAAGTTGCAAAAGACTACTACTGTTTCATCAATGCAACTCCGACTATCAGATTGTTTCTTGGCTAAAGAATCTGCTCATACTTAAAGATACTGTAGCATTCCATTGTTTTAAAGTAGAAGCAGCGTTTGAAGGTTGAAACTTTCTACCCCTTCATGAATTAGAAATCAATTTACTTGAAGCCACTTTTTCAACAAAAAAAGAAGAATCAAATCGAAAAACAAAATCGCTCTACCTCTATACCCTTCATGAATTAGAAATCAATTTACTTGAAGCCACTTTTTCAAAAAAAAAAAAAAAACAAAAGCATCAAATCGAAAACAAAACCGCTCTACCTCTATACAGTGAAAAAGCCCTTTTCTACAACTTCATATCGAAATGCATCAAATCTAGGCATTCACATAAAACAGAACACGAAAATTAACTTGGAATTTTAAAGAAATTGAATAAACTCAAACAGAGTAAAGGTCCTTATTTGGAAGATACCTTGTCGAACGTGAAAATCCTATGGATATGTTTCCCGGCAATGTTCTGGGAAACCGCGACTTCTCTCTGGTACTCGTTGCAGGTAACAACTTGCGGCGCATTGTTCCGCATTTCGTCTTCACTAAACTGCCTGAAAAATGATTGAACACACATATAAAAAATTCAACCAAAATTCACGGCGATTGTGAACGATATTCACACAACCATACAAAGAGAGAGATGACTCTAAAGAAGAAATGCCCTAACCCCAGTGGCTAGGCGCAATCTATTTCCAATAATCTTATCTATGTTTTGTCAACACTACCTAGAAAAGAAAAGAAAACAAATACTACACAAATTCTGTACAATCGCTGTGTTATGATAATGCCGATACTGTAAGTGTATATAGTGATGATATGGTTGACACTTGACTATATTCAGGCAAAAGTCCAAGCACAGGTACCAAATTCGTTTATTGGAAGTACTCAAGAACTGATCGAGATTACCAAGATTGAAAATACTGCTTCGCTTAGATTGTAGTGTTGGTGGGCTTTTATTGTAGTGTGTCGAACAAATAACAACAAATCGACTAAATGCAAGCCTCATGTTAAAGATGCTCTTATGAAGCGAATACTGCTTTGCTTTTTTCTTTTGATGAACGAATACCGCTTTGCTTAATTAGATTGTAACGAATACTGCTTTGCTTTTTTCTTTTGATGAACGAATACCGCTTTGCTTAATTAGATTGTAACGAATACTGCTTTGCTTTGCTTAATTAGATTGTAGTGTTGGTGGGCTTTGATTGTAGTGTATCGAACAAATAACAACAAAATGATATACCAACAAAAGGCGTCAGGCGTGTGCTTTGCACGTATCTCTTCAACTAGTAACTCAAAATGATATAAATTTGTGCCGATCTTTCATCTTTGTCCTCACCTCTCTTATCCCTTTTCCTCTGTCATTTTGTCCAAACTCCCAACGCCTCTGTTAAGGCATTCGGAAGTCTAAACATTGTCCACAAAATTCACCACCCACAGGTACTACACTTCACCTCTCTCTCTCTCTCTCTCTCTCTCTCTCTCTGATCACGGATGTACATACTGTTCTTCTTCTCTTTCCCTTTTCTTTTAAATTAGTTGGTGCCCACGTGCGTTGCACGTGAAAGTATTTAATTGATAGATTTGTTTTTCTTTGAAAGGAAAATATACGTTGATTTAACAAATTTAGATGTTAAATATGCGCCAAATGTTTTATCTTAGGAAAAAACTACTTCACTCATGTTTTATCCTATCAATTCATGCAGTAAAATCATAAGAATATGATAAATGCATTGGATAAGAATCAATGTAGACTATACAGTTTCGGTAGGTAAACTATACATAACTTATGAGAATTTTTTTTTTTTTTCAAAATAAAACACAAAAATAAATAGGTATAGTTCTATTAAAGTAGAAAATCAAAAAATCTTTCCTGCTAGCTTATTTTTCTTACAAAATCATATAATTAAGGGTCTGGTTGGATGACTAATTAGTATTTAAACAATTGAAAAAAAAAATTATAGTATTTTAGACACAAATCTATCATTAAAAATAAAAAATAAAAAATTAGAGCCATCACTATATTTGATGTTATAAGATCAATTATTGGAAATTCATGAATTGCCACTATTTTGAATTTTTATTCTTATATGTAATGATGACCATTACTAAAATATTATCTAAAATTTCTTGAATTGTCTAATATCGAATTTGATGCCCATATAGAACCTAATAAAAAATTCAAACTGCACAACCTATTGCTAAAATGTTATCAAAACGAACCTATAATCATAAAAATAATACGAAGTAATATTAATTAAAATCTCACCAAACACGCTCACAGTTAAGACTCTCATTGAACCAAATTGGAACGTGTTTGTATGCACCTTCACTTTGCCTTGTTGTCTTCGATAGAAGAGCGTGAAAAACGAACCACGAACCAATAGAGTTAAAAAGGAGAAAAAAAAAAAGGAAAAAAAAAAAGAAGAAGAAGAAATAAACGAATATAGTTCATATTATGCATGATTTAAAACGCAAAATTAGTAATAATAAGAAACCCTGTTAAAAGGAAATTTAATTGGAAGGAGACTTCCACCAATGATAAAACCAAAGAGATTGTGTGTCTGTGTATGCACTTGTTTAGAGTTAAAAGATAAAAGAAAAACCATACAGTTTACACACCATCTTGAAGACAAAAAAATAAATAAATAATAATTTATGATACATATGAAAATTACATATCAAATAGTATAACATGCCAAGTCTACATATTTTACAAACGCCATAATTCCATACTTCGTATACACCAATCCAATGATTTCATGATAGCTTAAGCAATTTGTATCTTGGAGGCTACGCATGCAGTTGCCATTAGTCCTGGGATGTAGCAAGTTTCAAATTATATGGGTTTTTGTTAGGGTTACATGTTAATTAAAGAATCAATGTTATAGAGAAAGACTTCCTATCAAAGACGTTACAAAGAAAGATTTTCTAAAGACGTATTCTTGTGGTTGAAGAGTAATTTGCAATTATTTATCTTTTTAATGCATCTTTTTTTTTTAGTTTTATTTAATTATTTTAAGAATTATAGTTTCCTTAGAATTCTTATAAATGTATATGTTTTATATTACTATCTTTCCTATATATGCAGAAGGGTGGTTTGGTTTTATTTAATTATTATAAGAACTATAATTTCCTTAAAATTCTTATTAAAGTATGTGTTTTATATTGCTATATTTCCTATATATGTAGAAGGGTAGTTGTGTATTTAAAAATTAAAATAAGGGTATATTAGTCAATCAAAAGTTTTTCTCACATTCATCTTTTTATAGGTAGTATAGATAAATATAAATAAATACTTTTGTAATGCTGGGTATGATCTTTGCTATGCTCCGAATATCTCCCTTCATGATCTTTGCTTGGATGAGCCTTCACAATTTAATTAGATGTAGCATTTTCATTTAACCCTTAAACAACGACAAAATTTGTAATGGAAAGAGGCCACTACGTACATTCGATAAAAATTAGGAGGCCTGGCACCCAAAGACTTATTTTTCTGTTGGAAATATATCATATTCCACATCGTCCAAATATTGAGTTTAACATAGCTTCAAATTTATCGCATAATCATGCAAGAAATTGTTTGAGGTGGAGGGAAAGGTAGGTGAGGCAAAAAAATGGTTCACATGTATTGGAGTAGTCATTTTTTTCATATCATGCATTTTCATTGTAACAATGCATTTTTATATTGTTGTGAAGCAAAAAATGCATATAACTCAATTAAATGCAAGTCTCATGTTGAAGATGCTCTTATGCCTATAACTCGACTAAATGCAGGCCTCATGTTGAAGATGCTCTTAGAGCATCTCCAATGGGAGAGCTATACCGTAAGCTAAAGCTAAATATAACTCATTTGACGAAAAATAGCTCAAACGGCTTCTCCAACCGGGGAGCTAAACCATAAGATAAAATAGTTCAGAACTAAACTGAGAGCCAAATTTGGCTCTCAGTTTAGCTCAAAGCTATTTGGCCATGACACCAAAATGGGGGTCGGAGGAGAGAGGGTCTCCCTCCCAAATCAGTTGGGAGACTCAACCAAGAACAAACAACAACATAGTGAACAAAAAATCCAAAATCAAATGAACAATAATTTGAAGAAAAAAAAAATGTATATACACAGCACGATGAACAATTCCAAAATGGCCAATTCTCAAAAAATAAAATAAAATATATATATACCCACACATATAGAACAAAGGGAGTGATTGACGCACCGACAATGATGAAGATGAAGATCGACGTCGAGTGGTTGCCGACGATTTTGATCACTGCCTGCTGACCACCACTCCATCTGTAGCACCAAAATCACGAGCTTCTTCCTAGCGATTCCGACACCCATAGCCCATGGGTCTCAATTCTCAAAACAGAAGAACCCCAAAAACCATCAGAAGCCACCGAGGAATTCAAGCGCAGGTCCAGCGACAGCACGAAGAGGGTCACTAGATCAAAAATCTCGAGACAGCTCTTCTTTTTGGAAGAGGGTTTTTTCAAACGATCTTAATTCTTTATGAAAAGATCGATGAGGATGTGCAAAAAACCACCTAATCCGCTAAACCAAACCAATCCGCTCCATTCCGCACCGACTCAAGCGGTTTGAGAGGTTAGGTGATGTGGTTTAGGCGGATTAAGCAATAAAATTGATGGTTTAGTTTGGTTGATGGGTTGAACTTTGTCAAACGCCCTACCTTTAATAATATATGTATAAAATTATAAAAATCAAATATCTCTAATTTCATAATGCTGTATTATCTTATTAGTACTTTAGTAGGATGTTAGGTTTTGGGTCCTTCAACCTTTAATAACATAAACTATCACCAATTTCATCAACATTGATCAAGTGCTTTTTTCTCATAAAATCATAATTTTCATCTTTGGAATTAAAATACTATGCAAGTATGTATCAAGCTTCACTTAACCACCTTAAATAATTATATTGGGAAGGGCCATTTCCACAGCCATTTTCGCTGCATCCACAGCCCCACTAAAAGGTTTGGTTAGTACACCCATTTTGCCCCCGTGGTCCTACGTTTCCTCTCTTCTCTCTTCTCTCACAAATCTAATTTACCTTAATATAGATAATAAGAATCTAAAGTTAGAAATAAAAAGTAAAATAAATAAAGCGAATGGATACAGAGGAAACTTAGTGTGGCCACTTACTCCTCTCTCTCTCTCTCTCTTTCATTGGTCTCACTAACATCAACTAAACCAAATGAAGAGAGAGAGTGGGGTCTCATCGCCATGAGGCTTAGCCAATAGAGAGAGAAGGGGAAGTGGGGGGAAGGGGGAAAGCCAAGCCTACTTTATTGCCTTTATCGCCATCTGTGTGTAATGCTCATCTTTTTGTGTGTTTCTAGATGATTCCAAGTTTTGTGGTTTCATCTCCCTTCTTCTTCTTCTTCTTCTTCTTCTTCTTCTTCTTCTTCTTCTTCTTTTTTTTGGGGGGGGGGGGGGGGGGGGGGGGGGGAGGAGGTGTTCTATCCAATAGAGCCATTTGGTAAAAAAATTAGGAGTTGGGGGTTGGGGAGAAAGGTGTTGGGCTCATAGCATTGGAACACATAGAAATAAAAATTATATATTGGTATAGAAAAAAAGTTTAATATTTAAAAAGAAATATATATATATATATATATATATATACTCTGTACTACTTATAAAAGGCTGAATGTCAGAAAAGCTTTTGATTGACCAAAATATCCTTATTTTATATTTTAAATTCATCACTACCCTTATACATGGTGCATTGATTAGAAGAAAAAATAGGAATATAAAATATAGGGTAAATTGCACTTAAGGTCCCGAATTTGGGGTAAGTTTCACTTAAGGATCCAGAATTTCAATTATGTCAATTTGGTACCCAATGTTAGTGTTGACCAAAAATCAGAGACGGTGTTAACGGCATTCCCAAAATGACTTTAATGCCCCCCGCAAAACGACGTCGTTTGTGTGCTCTCAAACCCACATCACCGGCGTTGGAGTTGAACCGCGTCCAGTAGACACTTCTCCACACAATACGTAAGCGAGTGCCTGGGATCAAAGGAATGTTGCTGGTAGTGCCCCTGCCTTCGAATGAACAAGCAATAAAAACATGAGATTTGAAACCCACCGTTTGGTTTGAAACCCACTGTCGCCAACTACTTTAAAACCCAACCATCACCACCGTTCTCCCCTTCTCTCCTCATCCTCGTACCAGGCCAGCAACAACAATCCACCCAACCCAGATTTGAACGCCGACAACGAGTTCTTGAAAATTGTCGGATTTTCGGATTATAAACCCGAGACTTTGGGCTCAAAAATGATTATGATTCTGCAAGTTTTTGGATGAACGATTTATGCGCGCTTGTAGTGCTCTGCAAGAGCTTCAATTCGGCTTTTGAATAATTGAATTTGGTTGAGAAATGAGTAAGATAGGTTAGGAGGAAGTTGGCCCAGAACAAAACTCAAAGCTGACATGTTCTCCTTCAACCCGTCATGAGGTTGAAGGTGAAGTGGATTGTGATCCAGTGTGGGTGCACTCATACACACATACCATGTTCCCAAGATTTGAAGACCTTAGGTTGATCCGATTGACTCCAAATGTGAGGGGTAGATTTGTCTTGATGAGACCTACCATGTGAGACCCTTAGTTGACCATTTTGACCATCGATTAATCAACTTTGATTTTCAGATCTGAGCCATGTTGGGGTAAAATAGGGTTTTCATACCCATCAAAAAGGCAAAATAGGGACAATATAGGTCACATGCACGGCATGTGCAAAATTAGATGCAGAACCATTTGGTCAACAAATGGTTTATGACGATGGACCCCAAATTGAAACCCAATTAATAATTTGGGTACCAAATTGACGCAATTAAAATTTGGGATCCTTAAGTGAAACCTACCCCAAACTCTGGACCCTTAAGTGCAATTTACTCAATATATAACAAACGAAAGCCTATGCTTTGACATGTGCCTTTCTTATGAGTATTAAATATTTTTGGCGTGTCTTTGTCTTTGACTTTGACCTTCTTGCAAACCTATTAATATATTATAGATATGGGATAATGATTAGGTAAGCACGTGCTGATATAAGTTATATCAACACCTGTATTGAGATTTGTACTTTATGTATTAATGAGATATGATATAACTTATATCAACACCATGTTGATATAAGTTATATCATATCTCACTAATACTATATCGGTTATGTTCCCATCAGCATCATGCATTGGAGGTTGTACCTCTCGTATTAGTTCAATATATCTCATATCTCACTAACGCACAACATACAACTCCAAATACTAGTATTGATATAAGTTATATTAACACATGCTTACCTGATCATCATCCATATATATATATATATATGTGTGTGTGTGTGTGTGTGTGGGGATAAATTGTAAAACTATCCTAAGTTTAGGCCATGTTTCACTCTGATTTTCTCAAATTTAAATATTGGTAATTTAATACTCAAACTATCAATTGTTTTACAATTTAGGGTCTGCGGTAACCAAACGCTAGTTGACCAAATAATGAAGACTCATGTGGCATGCACATGACCAATTTTTACTTGTAATATGCCTATTTTGCCACCTCATATATAAAATACCTATTTTACCCCTGTGACGGTGTGACCCTTAGTACTTCTCTTTTTCTCCCTCATGTCTCCCTTTCATTTTGCTACCACTTGGCCAAAGCCCTAAGCCAGTGACCACGTCATGCCAGCTACCAATTGCATCAAGTTGAGATCAACAATGTCACCAAACATTCAATTCTCCTTCATTTGCCAAATCTAGTCAATCTCCTTCATTTGCCAAGATGACCAACCTCTCTTTGCTGCGCAATTCATCCATCGTCTTTGTGAATCCATCCCACATATCCCATTTTTCCCTTCTGCAACGCATATCCACACCAATATGCCACACCATCGCACCATCTTCACCCGAAAACCCAACCCTGTCAGATCTGCTGCTTCTCTTTGCCATCACAAACGCCATTAGCCTCCATAATCCGTCACCATCTCTCTTTCCTTTTTCTCTGTTTGTTTGTTTGTTTGTTTGTTTGTTTTTTTTTATTCTACTGCTCTGTTTAGAGGCAGCCATGGCCGCCGTGGTTAGTCACTTCTTCTATCTCTGTACATTTAAGTCTAACATGCTTAGCAAAGAAATAAACATAAAAAATAAAAATTCTGAAAATTGGTAATAAATTTAGTTCCCAAACAATGTCCCTGCATGTCATAAAGGATTCTATATGATATAA
The DNA here is from genome assembly GCA_039720395.1 of Liquidambar formosana. Taxonomy (NCBI): domain Eukaryota; kingdom Viridiplantae; phylum Streptophyta; class Magnoliopsida; order Saxifragales; family Altingiaceae; genus Liquidambar; species Liquidambar formosana. The sequence goes on along the minus strand of CM077821.1, from coordinate 39,195,765 downwards.
AAGAAGTTGGAAGTGAAAAGCAAGTTAGTAGTGGCAAAGTTCAGCGGGAAAAAAGAGATCAAATTGAGCTAACAATATTGCCTTCGCATGTGAAGTGAGTGCTGCCCATTCAAACAGCGATGCCCAGCTTTTCATCACAACCAAGTCTGACAGATGAATATGAAGGAGAGGATGATTACAGCCAATACATGCCACTGTACAAAGCTGCAATCAAAGGTGACTGGGAGAGCGCCAAAAGGTTCTTGGACGGTGACCAATCTGCAGCCACTGCCGTGATCAATGAAATCGGGGAAACAGTGCTCCACGTAGCAGTTTCAGTTGGGAGAAGGAATGTTAATACTCATTTTGTGAAGGAGTTATTGAAACTGATACCATCTTCGGAACTAGCGTATTTAAACAATATTTGGGGCAGGACGACCCTTCACAATGCTGCAATATTTGGCAATATTGAGGCAGCCAAGTTATTAGTGGAACACAACCCATACTTGGCTAATATTCATAACGGAGGGTGGACGCCTATCCAATTCGCTGCTGCATTTGACCAGAAGGAGATGGTTTCGTATTTAATGAGAGTCACCATAGCCGATGAGGATCCATTTCCCTTCGCAAATAAAGCTGGTTTTGACCTTCTCACTAGTATGATAACATCCGAATTTTACGGTGAGTAATATTGGCGACTTCCTCGATCCCTCAAAATTTCCTCTTCAGCATTTTTTTTTTTTTCATCTGCTCTTATACATGTATATTGGATTAATGTTTTTACTCTTAATTTACAGACTTGGCTCTACAATTAGTTCAGTGTTACCCTAGCTTGGCTACATGGGCACCTTCTGGTCAACAGATTGCTTTGTATACATTAGCTGGAAAGCCTTCTGCATTCCCAAGCGGACGTCAGTTTAATTTTTGGCAACGCTTCATCTATTCTCGTTGAGTTTCTCCGCTCCATTCTTTTCTCCCAATATTATTTGATTACCTGTTGGAAAATGCATGCTATATATCCCAAATTCAACATCCATCTCAAATAGTGTGACAACATGGCAACCACAAAATTGAATTTTGAAATTTGAATTTTTCCAATACCAATATAATATGCCATCTTATTTTGAATCTTGAATTTAGGAAAAAGTTTTGGGATATATATGTAGCATTGCTCTTGTCTGTTTGCCTCTTCTTTTGTCTTCAGATTTATGTAGTGCAGGCATTGTTATATAGGCGTGCATGTAACATACAGGGTTGCTCAAATGTGGGATTTTCAATTACGATAGTCCGTGAATGACACGCATACATTCACGCGCTTGCACGTGTCATTTATGGACGACAATGATCATACGGGATATCTAAGATATCCCGCACATAATCACAATTGTATGTGTGTGTGTGTGTGTGTGTATATAGATAGATAGATAGATAGATAGCCTTGGTCAGGTGAGCACGCATTGATATGATTTATATCAACACCATGTATTATGAGTTGTATCTCATGCATTAATTAGCCCAATGTAACACTTTGCATTATGGCTTGTATCTCAAGTATTAGCCCAATGTACCCCATAATGCACGAGGTATAACCTCTAATGCGAGGCTAATATAAGTTATATTAGCACATACTTAACTATCATCCTATATATGTGTGTGTGTGTATACACGTGCTTGAGACATTTTTATAAAATTCTTATAACAGTTTTACACTAATTCTCAATAACTTTTTGTGGCAATTATATTTTGTAAAATCCACTATCAGGTTACTTATTCCTCCTATACATATCATATTTGCTAATGTGATCGCTGGGGTAATTGATTAATGTGATATAATGCATGCAATAACCCGCAAAACACATGTATCTACATGCAGCCATGCAGTAGATACATGTATCGAATTAATTGTTTGAAATCAAGTGGGTACAGACTAGGGGTCGGACCCGGAGCTAGAGGTTGGGCGGGTCTCAGAAGGACATAGACGGAAAAAAAAAATTCTTCACCACAGATTTTAATTATATACTACATAAAATAATATAATAAGGATATATTTGCAATGCAAAATGATAGGGCCTAACCTGTTGGCTTAATAGATTGGCCTACAGTCATTTAAGAAATTAGATAATAATTAGTTTCACTCCACAATCCCACATTTGTAAGGATTTCATTTAATAACAATATTTTCCTTTCATGTTTTCTTGAATTTCCTGAATTTCAGACATTAATTACTTCTCATACTTATCACCTTTTCACTTCCTCTCACCGATCAACCATTTGACTTACTATTTGACTTACCCAAAAACAAGTTACTATGTGATATCAAGTTATTATATATTATATGACTAACTAGGAACCAAGTTATTATGTAAATTACTAGCAACAAATTACTTTGTGATATCAAGTTATTATATGACTTATTTGAAGTTATTTTGAATTATCCATTGTATTCACTTAATAACTTGCTAAGAGTGCAATAATACACAAATATCACTTAATAACTTAATTATATCTCTTAATAGCTTCTTATATACATAGACCTTACTGCACAAATGTGTTTTTGTAAATAATTGGATGAAAATTGGAAAAAAAATAATAATAATAATAATAATACAACTACATAACTTAATAAATAACAAAATAAGTGACAAAATAACTTATCCATTGTTTTTTATGTTAGAAAATAAATGGTAAAACAAAAAGAAATGAACCAAACACGATTAACAGCGAGATAAAGGTGAAATTAGGTCAAATTCAATCCTTTAGCCAAAAGAATCCACCAAAAAGACATGCTAAGAAATCCACCAAAGGGTTAAAAGCAAAGATTAACTTCTAAAAGGCCAAAGGTTAATAATTCATTCACAATTTTCTAATTATTTTTTGGTTACAAGGATTTGAGCTTAAATAAGCATTAACAAAGAACAACCCCCCATCCCTAGTTAGAATTTCAAAACCAAACAATAGTTTCTCTGTAAATAATTCTTGTTTTAAGTAAGAATGGGCAATAAATTTAAGAGAACTTTGAATAAAAATTAAACACCACCTAAGATTTTCATGCAATTTTATAAAATCACTTAATAACTAATGTATTGTAAAGGTTTGACAAGCATTGTAGGAGTTGCATAACAAAGGGCTAGTTCAATCAATCCCGTTGTGATACCGTGGTTAACTTTACAACTTAATAAGTCGATTTTTTTGAACAAATATCCATATTTTTTATTGATATTACAAAGCCCCTTCTGTTACCATGAATACGAATCAACATTTGCATAATAAAACATAAATCAACTGAATAACTGAGTCTTTGACAGCATTATATCAAATTAATTCGGATTTGGGTGCTATTAAGATTTTCAGTGTTTTAAACCACTTCATAGTTGTTAAAACAAACTTATTCACATATATAGGGTTTTTCCCAATCATCAAAAAACGATCTAATCCTAAAAAAGGGGCATGATTCTGACCATTTTTTTGAACCATCGCATGTCACCACTTGATAATTGAACTTCGACAATAGATTGTCAACAATCAACGAATAGAGTCCATTCGATCTTTCGTTGCAACTTGATATGATGTCTGCTCGGAAGAGTAACTGACTGATTTAAGGAGGAGGGAACAAGAGAATGTTCGATATTGTAACTGGTTTGAAGAGGAAGGAACGAGAGAAGGAGAGAACGTCTGATATTGTTGTTCGTGATTTTCGCGCTCAAACACAGAATGGGGATTATTCAGTTATTTTGGCCTGATTTGATTACCTGTTGGAAAACAATATGTCCATTCTTTTCTCCCAATATTATTTGATTACCTGTTGGAAAATGCATGCTATATATCCCAAATTCAACATCCATCTCAAATGGTGTGACAACATAGCATCCAAAAAATCGAATTTTGAAATTTGAATTGCTCCGATACCAATATAATTTGCCATCTTATTTAGACTCTTGAATTTAGGAAAAAGTTTTGAGGTATATAGCATTGCTAGTCTGCTTGCCTCTTCTTTTGTCTTCAGATTTATACAGTGCAGGTATTGTTAGGCGTATGTATCTTTCTGGAAACTAGTATACCCCAGCCCAACAACCCCCACCCCTTCTCCTCTCTCAGTTAAGCCCATAACAGAAACACACCTGGACACACACTTATATACCTATACTATTAAGAGAATTCATGCACTTTGTCATTGGATTGCATCTAGAATTACTAAAAAACCCTTAAAATTTCATTAGGCTAATAGATAATTTAGTAATTTCAAAACTTGAAAACAGTTACCACCCAACATTTTCTCCTACTTCTCCTCACTCTCTAACTCTCTCTCTCTCTTTCTCTTTCTCATGTTTATCTCCTAATTTTTTTTATTAAAAATTTATAAAAAAAAACTCCCTTTCTCCCCCACATTCTTATATCTCTTCTACAAATTACATAACCCCCCAAAATTCTCATTTTTTCATTTTATTGCACACGCATCGCCTGTGCCCGACAACTAGTATATATATATATATATAACTTATATAACTTATATCAACACGTGCTGATGAGAACATAACCATATATCTATATCTATATCTATATATATATATATAAGGCCTTAATCATGTGCGGGATATCCCGGATATCCCATTTGATCACAGCAGTCCGTGGACGACACGTGTGCGCACGTGTCATTTATGGACAACTGTGATCGTACGGGATATTTGAGATATCCCGCACATTATCAAAGTAATATATATATATATATATAGTCTCGGTCTAGTGAGCACATACTGATACAATTTATAGCAACACCATGCATTATACGTTGTATCTCATGCATTAATTAGCCGAATGTAAGACTACGCATTATGGGTTGTATCTCATGTACTAACCCAATGTACCCCATAATGCACAACCTCCAATGCGAGACAGATATAAGTTATATTAACGCATACTCACTTGACTATCATCCTATATATATATGTAAATATATACGCACTTGAGACAAGGACTTACGAGATTTGTGCTTAACATGCACACGAACCTGACCCCAGGCGATCCCAAACACATTTTTCCTTTTCTTTTTCATTCTTGCAATTCCTGAAATTGTTTCTTTTCATGATCGTTCTTTTTCGAATTTGAAATGGAAGGGTAATTTATAGATATTCTTCAAAACGTACAACCACATAATGCAGTAATTTCAGGAGATGCAACATAAGGAATTTGAAATGGACTTGAACTGATTTTCTTCTACGATAGTACGTGTTGCGTTTGCAGGTTTTACCTGAAATATAGCAGTTTATATATATATATATATGTGTATTGGGACAAGCGTAATTCTCCATCTGTTTCATCTTGAAGGTGTTCCTGTGAAGTTTAAGAATGATTGTAACAAGCCCAGTGGAGAAGATGTGGAAAAGGGGGAGAACACAGCCGAAAGCTTTCAAGTGCATGCGCGGATGTCTTCATGGGTTCCATTTTTCATTTCCGGTTCGTCAAAATTTTCTTGTTCACAATTTATCCACAATCAGATATTATATAGCGTATGCAATTAACCACATAAAAAGCTAACTGCATATACATTCAATGACCACAAAGGCCACCTTGACAAAACATGTAGATTAAGAAAATCCATCAATATATGCATTAATTGATTCTACATCAATTTGTTTCCCATTCAACATTTTCTTTTCAAAAATACTTTTTTCCAACTCTCAATGCATTGAATCTATAAATGTAAATGTATAATAAAGTGTAGTAAGAAAAGTGTAAAAATTTTATAATTTGGCATTTCATGATAAATATTTTGGGGCGGCCCAAAATGGGAGATAGCATATCTATATGGGATGGAGGAGAGTAACTTTGGGAATTATTTTTAGAGGGAATAATAGGTTATTAATAGTTTAATACTACAATATTCTAGACAGATGTTGGTTGTTAATAGTTTAATATTACAATATATTTAAAAAAATGAATATTACCATGGAAGTGACATAGCAGGGTCAGATATGATACTCTTCTGACACGACACATATCTCTTTGCATTGTCTTATTCTTTTTCTTATTCATCGCTCTCTTTTTTGTCCTATCTTTTTTATGACCAATCCGACTAGTGTATTCAAAAACAATACGAATGGATTTGTTTTGAAGGATGTATGTTTGTAATGCGATATGATATGCTATAATTGTATGTAAATTATATACTTTGTTAGTGTTGTGCCTTGATGTGTCGTATATTAAATTTTGAATATTTGCTATATCGGTGTGGTGTGTTTATGCCGTGCATGTCGTAACTATGGTAATATTATACTGACATACCTTATTTCAACACGTCCGTATATGACTAGGACCGATATATACAATCCGATTAGGTGAGCATATACTGATACATATAACTTATATCAACAGCAAGGATTGTATCACGTGCATTGGTTCAATATACCTCATAACCTAACAATGCAGAAGATACAATCCAATGCGGGACTGATGTGTGCTCACCTGAGATCAAGATATCAATCATTTGCCCAAGTCCTATAAAAAGAAAAAAACAACCAACATCTGCATTTGGAGGGTGAAGTTATAGGACCCATTAAATATGATTAAACCTAAAAATTGAAACCCTCCCAAATGACTATATGTATAGCTCAAATCAGTAATTGGATTGGACCCGGGACAACATTGCCACGTCCGTCGCTATAATGACTTTATGTATAGCTGAAATCAGTTTTGCATTTTCCATTCAAATTATAACTAATCTCTTCTCTAATAGTGTGCCAAAAGCTGCGTGCAGTGGTGTGGGAAGTACTTGGTGGATTAGGTATGAAACTCCAGAGTTTTCCACTTGAGGGCATACAATATTCAATTGGAAAATTTGCGTTATATATCCTTGATCGAGTTGATTTTAATTGCATGCAGCACCGCAGATAAAGTGTATACAGGACACCAAAATGATGCATGCTCAAACACGTCAACTTCTGAAATGTTTGTGCCCGGCGCCGGCGGATTCTACAAGTTTGGGTGCATCAAAAGCGGCCATGTTCAAACCGTCATTCTGTTTGGCAGCAAAATTAGGAATCCGTGAGATTGCAGAAGCCATTTTGGAGGCATTTCCCGATACATTTTTGATTCGGGATGAACTGTACTACACTATGTTCATGGTGGCAATTATGCACCGTCGTGAAAATATTTACAACCTCTTAAACCAAGAGAGTAGGTATAAATATATCCTAAGAAATGAAACGCGGGACCAGGACGGCAATAATAGTTTGCATTGTGCTGCAAAGTTGGCTCCTCTACATCGCCTGCATCTTGTTTCCGGTGCAGCTCTGCAAATGCAGCGTGAATTGCAATGGTATAAGGTAATCCATGATCAATATCATTTTATCCCAAACACATGACATCTGGTTCTGCATTTTCCCAGCAAATTCAGGCCCAAGCTATTCCATGCCAAGCCACTAAATTAGTTTGAACTTTGAACGATACTTTGTTTTTTTCTTTTTTCCTTTTTTATTTCCTAGAAAATTTACTCATTTATCATCTCTTAGAAACAGATAAAACTTGCTTCAATTTTTTGTTTTAAAGTTTACGGTTCTCGTACAGGAAGTGGAATCTTTTGTATCGCCTGCCTGCAGAGAGAAGGAAAACTTCGGAAAAAAAACACCTGCAGTTATATTTACGGAGGAACACGAGGACTTGGTTAAAGAAGGAGAAAAATGGATGAAAGACACGGCAAATTCATGCACAATCGCTGCTGCACTCATTGCCACCATAGCATTTGCAGCGGCCATCACTGTACCAGGTGGCAACAATGGCGATAGCGGCCTCCCAATTTTCTCTAAAGACCCAGGCTTTATGATCTTTCTCATCTCAAATGCACTCTCTCTCTTCTCGGCCACGGCTTCCCTGTTAATGTTCTTGTCCATCCTCACCGCACGCTATGCAGAAGCTGATTTTCTCTCTGCCCTACCAAAGAGGTTAATTGCCGGCCTTGTTACCCTCTTTCTCTCCATAACAGCTATGATGATGACCTTTGCTGCCACACTCTATCTTGTGTTTGTCAACAAAAAGGCATGGATACTCATTCCGGTGGCAATGTGCGCCTCTCTACCGGTGACCTTATTTGTGTCCTTGCAATTTCCCCTCCTCGTGGATATGATCAAGTCCACATATGGCCCTGGCATTTTTGTAAAGGAGAAGTGAAAGTATAGTGCTGCAGCTTAATTGAACTCTGTTCGATGGGACGACGGGCCTCTTTGGACTGGTGGACGAGGACTCCGTTCGAGTTTTCCTTAGTTTAAGTCAGTTTATTTAAATAAGGTATTTTGATGCCCAGGATTATTAAAACATATATTAAGGCGTGCTTAGGATTTGTGCTTGTTTGGGATGACACTTGTAATTTTTCTAAAGATTTTCTTAAACTTGTGCCCCTAGTTAAGATGTAATAAATGAGATAATCTTTGCATTGGAAATATATTTGTACTGTTTTCTAAGCATTTTCACATTTTCTAAGCAATTTGCACTGTTCTCTATGCATATTCACCATACATTTTCACCATTTCTCATACAATGATTGCCTCATTTATCACAGCTTAACATGTGTCCTTAAGACATATGTTAAGAAAACCCTTTTTCTAAACCTGTTATTGTAATTAATCAATATTTGTTTCCTTCTCTGTGGCAAATCTACGTTAAAAACTGCTCAAGCAACCCCTTTTTCTAAGGCTTTGAACGGATTGAGAGAAATAGAGAAAATAGAACCGAATCTCATCAAGAGAAAATAAGTGAATTTAACTTTCTATCAATCCTGTTTGGTTAGGTTAGATAGACCTCATTAAAAGAAGAGAAGAGAAAGTAGTTACAGGCAATTACATTATTACCCTTTTTTTCATATTAAACAAAAGTTGTATAATGACATATTTGTCATTTCATCACACTTATTCACTCTCTCATTTTCTCTCCAAATCTCTCCAATTTGGGGAGAAAGATAAAGGCTCTATTTTCTCTCCATCTCTTTATTTCATTTCTCTTCCCTCCCAATTTAATAATCCCTTATTCTCTCTTATCTCCATTTCTCTCAATCCATACATAGCCTAAGTGTAATTAAAGTGTTCTTGTGTGCTCGTTTACTTCCTTCCCTTCTACTTAGTGGGTTAAGCTCACTTTGCATCACAAGAGTGCTGGTAAGTCGTGAGTGTCATCTAAGTACTGGATGCTTGGCTTTGAAAAAGGCCAAAACCTGCTAGGCTACTAGCATGATTTCGTGATGATAGTACTCTGGAGCCAGGAAACAGTACCCACCGTATACAATTGTGAGAATAATAGTGACTCCAAAACTAAGACTTGAGCCCAGCATAAACCCATCCAACTGTGCACTTTCAACAACGCAAACAGAGCAACCCAAGGTTCAGTAAAAAATCCCAAATTTCTATAATGTTCCTTCTCTTCTCTACACAATAAGCAATAATAAAACCAATTCCATATAATTCGAATACAATATATCAGAAATTCCACTTCAATCAGTGTCATGAATCCCAACCATATATACAAAATGGAGTAAATGAAATTAAACAAAAATACAATAAATTATCAAAAATTCGAAGCACACATTCTTACCTCATTCTTCAAACTCTCTTCCCACCCACTATAAGCCCCTCTGGCCTGTATATTTTCGGTAAATATCTTCCAAGCATCCTCCGAACTCACTGCTGCGGCGCTTGTTTACCATCCATGCTTACGCAGTTGCCATCCAATAGAATGATGTCCTAATGGATTTTCCTAAATTCAAAAGCTAGATGGTTGTTTTTTGGTCACTGGATATATCAAGAAAATAATGTAATCTTAGGATATATTTACGTACAGTATTCCATTGTAGACTGTTCACCAAGCCTCATTGACTCTACTAGACTGTCCGTCTGTCCCCACAAGTAGTACATTGTAGTACAGGTGTAAAGGATGAAACTCATAAAAGAATGCGGATTGTTTAGGATGAAATTCATTCATAATTGTCTTTGTTGTTACAAATTCCACATGGATACATTGAATAAAGTTAACAATCAAAGAATGGACATGAAATTCTACATACAGATCCTAGTTCTAGAAATTAAGAGCAGAAGAGATTTATAATTAGTAAACTACGCCATGCACCCTTAGACATTATAGAGCAAGAGAAGAGAAACTCACCCTCCTAATAGTCACCGCAAGAACAAGCCCCTTCCTTGAAGTGGTGAAACCGATTTGCATCTCGAACAATAATCATCCTCTGTGCAATCGCCGAGACGAATTTACAAAATGTATGGCAATCACCACAAACCCTAAGATTCTTTGTAATTCTTATCGGAGTACCCTCAGGTGTAGCAATAAGACCGAATGCAATTGCCAACTTTTCGCTATGAGTGTACAAGATTCCTGCCTTAAGTTCCTCATCCACATCATGTAACACAAAATCCGTATCAGGGACATAAAATTGATGCGTCATATCTCCTACATTAAATTGATGGATCTTGTTATCCACTTCAATCCATGTCCAACCAGGAACTTTCTTTAATCTCCTTTGGTTCATAAGTTCCCTAATTTTGGCCACATCTTCCCACTTACCTGCATTGGCATAAATATTTGAAAGCAATACATAGTGCCCCGGGTTTCGGGGTTGCAATTCAAGAAGGGATTTTGCAGCCTTTTCGGCCAGCTCTGTATGTCCATGGATTCTACATGCCCCAAGTAAAGCACCCCACAGACCCTCATCTTTCTCAACCGTCATTCTTTCAATCAAATCCATGGCCTCATCAAGTCTACCAGCACGGCCTAAGAGATCAACCATACATGCACTATGTTTAACATCTGGTCTCACAAAGTAATCTTTCCACATCGAAGAGAAAAACTGCAGACCTTCTTCAACCAAACCTGCATGACTACAAGCATACAACAGCAAGACAAAGGTGATCCTATTTGGTAATATCCCGCTTCTCAGCATCATGGGGAACAAATCAAGAGCTTTCCTGCCTTGCCCATGATACCCATAAGCAGCAATCATCGAACTCCACGAAATAACATTCTTTTCTTTCATACCATCAAATATTTCCCTTGCAGAATCAACACTCCCACACTTAGCATACATATCAATCATTGCCGTCCCCAAGATCACATCCAATGAAAACTTCTTGCTCCATATATAATCATGGACAAGTCTAGCCTTATGCATAGCCCCTAATTTTGCACATGCATAGACAACAGTCACCATAGCAACCTTATCTGGTACAACACCTTCCTCTCTCATCCGATCAAACAGAACCAACGATTCATTAGCATTCCCACACTCTGCACACGCACCAATCATGACCGTCCAAGTCACAAGGTCCCTGTTCAGCATTTTATCAAACAATCATCGAGCGTCCTCAATTACCCCACATTTCGCATACATGTCCACAAGCGCCGCACACACAAAATGATCTGAATGCATCCCAGATTTGTACACAGTGTGGTGAATCAACCTACCCATTTGCAGGTCGGTTGTATCCCTACAAGCCCTTATAACAAAAGGCAATGTATAATTATCAGGTCGTACCCCGGATCGAATAACCTCCCTAAGTATCCCAAAACAATTCATAAAATCACCAACTTTGGCAAACCCACCAACCATTACACTCCATGAAACTGGGTCTCTCTCTATCATCCCATCAAACAAAGCATAAGCATCACCCAAAGCTCTATAATGACAGTATATGTAAAGAAGCTTGTTTGAAACAATGAGGTTGTGGAGCATTCCATTTACAACAATATGGGCATGAACTTGTCTAATTTGAGAGAGGGTTTTACAGTGAAGTAGTGCAGTGATATAGAATCTTGGGTCAAAATAGTGTGGAGAATGGGATTCTGATGTTTCTACAATCTGGGTATGCGGAAATATGGAGGTTTGTTGATGAATTTGAGGTGGTGTGATGGAGTCCACCATGGCTGTCGCAGAATAAGCTGAGAAGAAACGAAGTTTTTCATGTTTGTTAAAGAATGAAAAGCATTGGTTTTTGAGTTTGAACATGGGACTACTAGTAGTTTGAAGCAAAGCCTAACTAGTATTAACGGCCGAGAAAAAATTCGAAGGAACAGAGGGGGGGTGTTCAGGCATCCAAACGCCGCCTTAACCTGATTATGCTTGCTTTTCTGTAGACTAGAATCCCATTTTTGGAAACATACGGGAATAGCTGAAGTCATCTTCCCCTTTCCTTTGCATTGCATACCATATTTCTCTCTTTGAGAAGGTTTTTCTCTTTTCTCATTGGTTAAAGAATTGTTGCGTTCGCTGCTTGAAAAAGAGAAAAATCAAGCCAACTGAAAATGAGTTTGAACGGTTTTGATTCCACCACCTTTTTGACAAGTCATTTTTTCTTATAAATAAGTTCAATTTCATATAGAAAATAACATATAAATAAAATATTTTTTCTTTACCGAGTTTATTTAAAAATCAAATCATTAAGAACTCAGCCAACCTAATCCAATTTTCAAAATTCCAAGCAAATGGATTCATACCTTCTCACAAATAATCAAATCATGACCACACAAGTTTTGATCCTCTTAAAAAAAAATTCATAATTTATTATTTTATATGGTCATGATTTAAATGTCATTCAATCTGTCATGATGTCAAAAAACAATTACATTATTAGACTCACTTAAGAGAGACAATTATTCTCCCAATAAGAACATTATTTATCTCTGATTTACAGTGCAACAGGATTTTTAACTTCCATTTTTATAAAAAGAAAACGTTATTTTTGCTTTGCTAGGAGCAGGATTTCTATTGTTACTTGTAATGAGATGGAAATAGGAGTGTTAATCTCTGAGCCAACCCATCAATCCTCCAGGAGTAATTAGGTTTGGGTTGGGTGATAAGCTTGCGAGTTAGTTTTGGGTCATGGCTATAACTGGTAGATGCCTGCTATTAGTTTAGACCTCACAGGCGTATGAGGCAAATCAAAGTCGAAACAAATTTTTAAAAAATCTCTATATACCCCCTACAAAACACACAAGATCCAGTAAAAAATTTCTGCGTAAGTTAATGAGTAAACACCATATAAGAATAAGAAATAATGGCATATTGATTTTTAGCAATTACTCCAAAAAAGTGACAATTTCTGTTCTTCAAGTAATGGAAAACATCTCTTGCACTACACAGCACATTTCTGAAGAGAACCAGTATTCCACAAATAAAATTTAGAACCACAAATGTGGAGCTTTCCCTTGATTTACATCCTTAGTTGATCTGTGGATTGCTAAATCCCGAGGTGGGATTTATTCAAAGACAATCAACCTGTTATACTCTGCTTTACCAACAAGCAATACAAGCCTCCGCACCACCAATTGCTGCATTCTTTGTATTTTGCAGATGGCAATAATGAGAGCATACATAAAAAATACACATACAAATCTTAGAACTAGCGTGAGGCACACAGATGGAACGAGAGGGCTCCATTATCAGTTGAGTTGGATGAGGGGTGAACGTGGTATAAGAGACGGTTTTGGTTCCTTCACCTCGAATGATTCGTATGAATGATTTTCTCGAAATTCCTCAAGGAGGGCCTCCATTGGCATGGCCCGAAGTGACTCAATCGTCCCCTTACCTGGGTGTCCTGCTCACATCTCGTTGGTGTCGTGCCACTTGGCTCATAATCCTGGGCATTATGTAGTAGAATGCATTAAGCCAATATAACCAAAAGTTGTTTGAGCCAAAACCAATGTGCACAAATCAGAACAATTTAAAGTTTCATCTATAACACATTCCCATTTGTTAACAAAAACAGGAATAAAAAAGTTCTCATTTTAACATAATAAATAAACAAATAAATATAGAAAATAACAGCAGTTCCGACATGCCCTGGGTGGTTACTCTTGACAATCAGAAAATTTTAAGAGAACATTTGAGTATATTGAATTCCATGACATGACAGAAAGTATCCACACATGTACGTGCGTGCGCACACGCACATACGCATGAACTCTTTGCATTCAAACCTCAAACCGAAAGCTTGCATCCAAATTAAGTGTATACATAGCCAGCTAAACAACAACCCAATTAAAAACAATGTTATAGGTTTAAGAATTCATGATTAGACAATTTAACACTATTTAAATAAAAATTTATCAAATATTTTTATCCAAATAAGTTCACCACCATTCAAAAACGGCAAAATCAAGATGTCAAAAATCTTCTGATAATTTTAAAGTTAAATCCTTGTGCATGTTTCAGGTGGGAGACAATTATGCCTGAATGCACTGCATTCACATCACATGGACTGAAAGTGTAACCATTGTGTGCTTACATTGGTCTTCCTTGAAAGCCTATTTTTTAGCATGATAATTGCTTTATTGAAAATAGGATTGATTAGTTGATATTTTTGGATATTAGATGCAAATTGTAAGTAACATTAACTATGGCAGGTATAAATTCCATAGAAAGTGGGATATAAGTTTGGCGGGTGCAATTACCCCACAAAAGTGGGGTGATTATTTTCGGTTGTTGCAAAAAGAGATCTTGCAAATAGGGTAGTTACCGTATGGGGTGATTATTTTGACAAGTTAATGTTGCAAAAGGTAAGTGTGATAGGTATGGAAAATACCTCATTTCTTTCCTTAAACTCTCTTTTCTCCCTTCTAGGATTATTTCCTAATAGGGGGATATGATAGATTCTATAATTTCCTTTCATAAAAAATCCCTTTTAAATAAAAAGTTTCTATCTTTATTGAAATATCATATTTTCTAAAGATCCTCTGAGAATCAATTATCTTTGGAAACTCTTTTATTTTATGGAAGGAAACTTAGGGTTTACCATAAGCCTTTACTAGGTTATAACCCTATTCCTAATCAAACTACGTGGACTTTGATCCATGTACTTCCATATATGGTACGTAAGCGCTCACTTTGAGATTCAAGTCTGCCCTAGGATACTAAGTATCATAGGTTTTGTTCTCCCCTTTTCTCTTTTCTCTTTTTCTTTTATTTATTTGCTTATGTGGATGGATGAATGGATGATATGCATGCTGTCTTGTGATGATAATTATTGATTCTTGTATGATTAAGACTTTAATTTAACCCAATTAAATTAAGAGACCGATTAGGAAGATATGGGTGCCTATAGGTTTTGCCTAAAACCTTCCCATATCATAACTTAGCCTCCGAATTCACAATCCTTGGTTTTCAAAAGATCTTTTTGTCTTTCCATTTTTTAAAACATGGAGTCACATGTTTTGGAATATAAAACATTTTTAGGGTTTTCCTTGTTTCATTAAAAATGAGGTGGCGACTCCTTTTCAACCTATGTAAGCCACTTTCCTGGGTCCACAATTGGAAACTAGTCAGAGTAGTAGTTAGACGATGCGAGCGGCGAACTTAACCCCAAATCCCTTACTGCCTCCCCGATTCTTGGCGCATCCATATCTTTCGAATCTAACCAAGATCCAACTGATGATAGTGTCAACTCTCCTAAATCCAAAAGGCCTAGTAGAAGGAAAGCTGAAAAAGAATCACGAATGAAAAATAAGGTAGGTGAAAATAGTGGCAGTACTGATCTTATTAGGGATTTCTGAAATAATTTTTGTGCAAATTTTTAATCTCAACCCTTATCTTATAGGATCCCTAATAAACTGGGTTGAGATTAAAAAATTTTGTGTGTTTTTTTTAATAATAATTTTTAACCAATCCCTAATAATTTTAATCTCAGCCCTTATCATACATATATGTGTGTGTGTGTGTGTTTTTTTTTTCCATTTCTTTCAATTAATAATGTTGACATATTATTTGATATTTAAATGAGGTTTTGTAATTTTTCTTAATTTATATAATTGTTAGTATCATGTTATCCATCGACTATACATATTGCCAAATCAAGCCTATGAACCAAGAAATGATCGTTTTGAAATTGTCTTCCTTCCAACAGATATTGGCGCAGGCATTTTAATAAATTCATCGAACCCCACTTGTTATGTTGTTACTGAAATTTGCACTCCTCATTTCTCTAACTTAAAGTTGTCATGTGGGTGTCAATGCAATGATAGTCTATTGGTATTCTCCTTATTTATTGATCAAGTGAGCGTACGCGATATCTGATTTATGATTAAGAGTAAATTCTATTGATTATCAAAAAGTTGTCATGCAGGTTGGAACAATCTTTATCCAATTATCCAAATATATGCGCCAACTTGAACCACAAAATTAGGAGGTCAACTATGGTGAAAACAGCTTCTCTACAGTTGCAAAGCCTACAGTTGATCTCTACAAATCAGCTTCGTCACGAGATATATATGCATGCATAGAGATCATTTTGCTTATTTGAATCCTGCTTAGTTTGTACCGTCTTTAAAATATCAATCCATTTAAATGGCTTTGGCTATTTAATTGAGATTGCATTTTACTCGTGAGATATTATTAAAAGTTTGATTACAGTTCAAATAACTTAATTAAAAGCGGATTAATCCAATGGCTAGAATCTTTCAATGGAGCTAGGTTTTTTGTTAATATAATTAATATTGCAAGACCTATTTTATATAAAGAGGGAATGAAAAGAGATCGAGATGATTAAAGAGGGCGAGTATCTCTGTCCACATGACTACATGATCGATACATATATGGTTCTCATTTAACAGTTCATTCATGCATAAAAAATCTTCATGATTGAATGAACTTCAGCAATTTGGTTTGTGTCACTTACCGCAGAGTCTATTCACATGGCTGGTTTGGCAAATTCAGATTTTTTTTTCTCCTTTTTTTTTTTTTTAAAGCGCTGGTGGGAGAAAAGTCCAAAAACCCTCATATTTTACAATTTGGTAGGTTAGATGAGTTTCTAATTTAGTAAAGTTATTGGTGCTTGAGCTTAAGAAACATTAATTATAAATTAATCCCACTTGGTCACGTTATTTGTAAACTTTGCGCCCCTTCCCATAAAGTTGTCACGTTGTTTCCAAATTTTGCGACCCTTTTTAATTGATGGGATTAAAATTTTGCGCCCCTTCCCATGCAAGCTTCTTGAACTTGAACTATAGAGAGCTTTTTTTTTTTTTTTTTTTGATAAGCACAGAGAGCTATTCACATGGCTGGTTTGGCAAATTCTTCTTCCCTTTTCTTTTTTTTCTTTTTTTTTTTTTTTTTTTTTAATAAAGTCCAAAAACCCTCATATTTTACAATTTGGTAGGTTAGGTGAGTTTTTAATTTAGTAAAGTTCATGGTGCTTGAGCTTAAGAAACATAAATTATAGATTAATCCTACTTGGTCACGTTGTTTCCAAATTTTGCGTCCCTACCCATAAAGTTGTCACGTTGTTTCCAAATAGGTTAGATTAGTAGCTCACTGATCAAGAGAGTGGGCGACATTATTAGCAAGCCTAGGGATAAACAAACAATCCACGTAGAGAAAAAACTAAGCAGGTCTCTGGCTGGCGAGTGAGGGAATCAACCTCCCATGAAGGATCAATTTTCTACAGACCACTCTTGGAGGGGGAGAAAGTGATAAACATGGGAGTAGCGTCCCCTTCCACAAAACGCATAGTGGTCCCTTCCTTGCTTGCCTCGGTCAAATCAAAACAAACTAATTTAGCTCTTACAAAGATACAACAATGCAATTACTTATTTCTGTTGGTTGCCTATAAACTCTATAAATTACGATAGATTAATCCTACTTGGCCGTGCTGTTTCCAAATTTTGTGCCCCTACCTTTGTCACATTGGACACCAATTTATATTCGATTTAGGTAATCCCAGTCTGAATTTGGACACCAATTTATATTCGATTTAGGTAATCCCAGTCTGAATCCAAATGTCGATGACATGATAATTTAATGGTATTTACCTCACTAGCTTGTTAAGTGAGTGATCTCTAGTTCAAGTTCATAGAGGAACATTGATAATCACTTGTTGATATTATGACCTTATACGGATTTAGAAATAAGGGTAGGATTTGCCGATTGGTAAAATAAAAATATAATTTTTTTAAAAAAAATCCCAAATAATGTGCCCAACTAAATCTATTGGCTTGTAGCCTTAAATAAAGAAAAACAGGTCCATGTGATTGGGATTTTTGTTTTTTTTGTTTTTTGTTGGCACTTTGTACCAATCAAGAAATTCGGATACGACAATGTTATTTTTTCTTTTCCTAGTGGCTAGAACTTAAGTTAATCATAAATTAATCCCACTTGGTCATGTTTTTTTCCTAATTTTGAGCCCTTTCTCATGTGCCTAAGTTGTAAAGTTGGGTGCATGTCAATAGTCATGGTTGGTAGGATAATACTTGCCTCCACCCGAAGGGTGGAGCTCCTTCTCCTCTTCCAATCATATTTCACCACTTGTCTAATTAAATAAAAAGAATTGATTGTGTGCATGCATTTCCATATTTACATAATTATGAACACATTTTTATAAATCCATATTTGAGTCATTGAGTGTTATATGCTTATGTTAACATGAATGCGTATCTATGTATCCATATTAACTTATTTATTTGTTTGTGTTTTTGAATTCATATTTTTCTAAAATATTTATGACACGTGATAGAAAATGAAAGGAGGTGGAGAAGAACTCCACCTTAGGGAAGAGGCAAGGAGTATCCTGGTTAGTAAATACACATATTATATATATATTTTTTTTAATATACACATATATATTATATTTAAAGTATATGCATAGGTATTTAACTTATTATGCATTATTTGTACGTTAAAATACCAACAAGCTGCTCCTTGCTACTATCAAGATTTGAAATGTTTTAATAATTTACCTACGACTTGTAAATTAAATTAAGATTTAATCTTTGAGTTTTCTACTTTTGTTATATAGGGTTTTATATGGATCCGAAAATTGGATCTACTCTTTCGTTTTCTACAAACCATATTTCTTGAGTTCACGAGAAAAACATATAGTATCTCATAAGAAGAAACTAGGGCCTATTTGATTGTTCAATTTAAATTAAATAACTCAATTTATTTTAAACAGTATTGAAAGTATAAATCTATCACCTTTATTTAAAATATTTTAAAAAGTTGGAGTCATCATTAATTATAGTTGATGTTATAGGATCAACTTTTAGAATTTCATGAAATGCCATTATTTTGAATTTCTATTCTTCTTTGTGATGATGACCATCATTTTCTTAAATTTGTCAATTCAAGATGATGGATTTGTGCTTTCAATACTACATAAAATTTGTTGAATTGTTTAAGGAAAATGTTTCATGCCACTATAAGAAAACGCTATAACAAATCGTTATTGAAGGGACATGCCTATACAATATGCCTATGTGGCATGCCATGTTAACACTTGCTATGATGATGACGATATTGAAATTCAAAATTTTTAATTGAGACATGCAGCGTCAATTTTACACTACAAGAAAAATGTTTATAGATGACTCTTCTAAAAATTAAATGATGACCGTTTATTGAAAAGACCATTTATTGAAAAAGAGTCATCTTTAAAATTTTAAGAAACAATGATGACCCCATTTTTTTTTTGGGTTGAAAGAAAGGAAATCTCATTAAGAATTAAAATAACGTTTACATCTTATCCTGAATAATTGACCAAAGCATTCTAGGAAACTTATTTTCCCAAATACAAGTATCATTACAATCATAATCCAAATTTGCAACACAATCAGCAACTCTATTTGGTTGCCTAAACACATGCCTAATAAAGGCATCTGATCAAAGCTAGATAGTAGGTTATGAATATCCTAAACAAGATTAGCCATGCTCCAATAATACTGAATAGTTCCACATATTGCATTGATTACCAGCTGGCATAAGAATCACCTTCAATCTGAAGATGCCTAATGTCTTTTTGACTTGCCTTAATTAAGCTGTTTCTAAGAGCAATGCACTCTGCGACTAAAACTGAAGCAGTACATAGATTAATTGAAGCTGCCACTAAGACTTTACCGTACTCATCTATTGGAGATGTTCCCAAACAAAGAATAAACCAATAAAAACAACCACAAATTGGGCTAGACGTGCCACTAAAAGAACTTTCTTAAAAACAATTATTTCCCCACTATTTAGGTAGACTCATGGAAATAATATCCCCAGAATACAAAGCCCAACACTCTTGATCCTTTTCTGTGATCTGCACTTCGTAGAATAGTTGCAACTCTAATGCCCGCTTGAGTAGATAGAATAAAGAAAATAAATAAAACTGATTCAAGGAAGTGTTTATAGGACTAAGAGAAGATGGCAGAGAGAAAGTCAATACTCTATTTTTATTCCTTAAACTAGTAGTCATCTATCTTGGACAAAGTCTTCGCAGGAAAATCTTTATCTGAATGTATATCTATGCAAGTATAGATGTGGATATTGGGAAACATAAATTTCTTGACTCCAACAGTTGGTGAGTGATTGCTTGCATTTTGAAATTGCTTGGCAGAACGAAGTTGCTGCATTTCAACATGGTAGTCAAATCAACCAGTAGAAAAGTTTTTTCGGAAAAATATAAAAGATGAAATCATTTAGAGGGAGGAAAGTACCTTATTCAAGCTTTACCATCCCACTCTTCATAAAACTCTTTTAGGAACTCTTCCATGAACTTGTGCCTTTTCTCAGCCCTCCTTTAGAAGTAAGAAAAGTCATAGTAATGAAAGAGTCGAACCAACGAGGAAGGAACAAGATAAGATTATGATGGTGGACACCTCCAATATGGACGACCCTCAAATGATTGCTTATTGGAATATGCGCAAGGTTGAAGTGTTCTCTCAATTAGTGGACCGTTCTTCAAGCTCACAATATTATGTTCTCAATCCTCCATCTACATGATTATTATGTATTTTATTTTATTTTCAATTATTGTACTTCGAATTAAATTAATGAATTAAAGCTTTCTCTATTATGAAATTAGGTTACAAAATTAATTGTTGTTGGAAATATTATAATAGATAATATAATTGTTGTAACCTCTTTATATTAAAACCATACTAAAAATTCGGTCCACAAGCAATGTGAAATAAGTACAAATAGGAAGATATAAAATAAACTTTTGTTAACCACGTAAAAAAAAAATAAAAAAAAAAAATCCTACAACCAAATGACATAGCTAATAGATGACTAAAAAACACAAACTCAAGCTCAAATGTCTCCTCCTCGTGACCACAAGTGTTTAGCCAGATCATTGTGGAGTTGATGATGGATTTCTAGAGATCAAATCATACAGCGATGAAGCATGAACTCCCTTAATGGTAGTGTCGACTCTCGTGACACTTCAACTAGAGGGCCAACCTCTGATAATGTATGATATTCATAATCTATAGAGGTATCCTCACGCTCATTTTTAACAATCATATTGTGCAAAATAATGCATGCCTTCATAATGTTGCTTAGATCTTCATGACTCCATAATCGCGCAAGTATTCTGACAATAGCAAAGCATGTTTGAAGAACCCCAAATGCCCTTTCAACATCTTTTCGATACTTTTCTTGCATTTTGAAAAATAATTTCTTACTCTCTCCAACAGGTGCAAAAATCGTTTGAACGAGTGTTGCCCGTGGTGGATAGATACCATCTACAAGATAGTAGCCCATGGTGTATTGGTAGCCATTGATTATATAGTTGGCAGGAAGGGCATGTCCATTAGCTAGGTCCGCAAAAAGTGGAGATCGATCAAAAACATTGATATCATTGTGAGACCTAGGCACACCAAAAAATGCATGTCATATCCATAAATCATGAGAGGCCACTCCCTCAAGTATATATGATTGTTGGTTTCTGTACATGCCCAGTGTATTGTCCATGATAGGCAATCAGACAATTTTTCCATTGCCAATGCATACAATCCAAACTTCCCAGCATTCCAAGGAACCCATGTCGTTCCCCAACTTGTAGCAGTCTAGAAATGTCTGTAGCATTCGACAATCTCAGGTATTCGGGCTCATAAATGGCAACGATCCTCTTGCAAAATCTCTTCACTGCCTCGATTGTTGTGCTCTCGCCAACTCTACAGTACTCGTCCATTAAGTCAGCTAGTAGGCCGTATGCAAGCATCCTCATTAACACCGTCATCTTCTGTAGGCCGGATAAACCAAGATTCCCAAGAACATTAGCTTTTTGGATAAAATAATCATCATGTTGTTGGATCGCATTTAAAATACGAAGAAACAATGAACGATGCACTCGAAAGCGTCTCCAGAAGTGAGTGGTTGGGAAACAGGATTCTCAATAAAGTAATCAGATATTAGTTGCTGGTTGCCTGCTTCTTTATTACGATCGATAACTTGCCGACCAATTGTGGATCCACCATGTTTAGATTTTCGTCGTCCTTTGCCAGCCATATACAGTTCTATGGCAGAACGCATGTAATACCCCAAATATTTATTGATTTATTTTACGTGTATATTCGGTGGAATTGTACACAAGGTGATAATTTTAAATACTTTTGAGGTTAGTTGGATGTTGGGAGATATTACATTAAATTGATTTAGATGGAAAATATGCTTAAATTGTGAGATAGATATATATATATATATATACACACACATAGGTGAAGGAAGGAAAAAGACAAAATAAAAAAAAATAAAAAAATAAAAAAAAAAGAAGATTAGTTTTCCGTGTGGAAAGAAGAAAAGAAGATCAGGAGAAAAGAGCGAAAGAAAGAAGATAAGAAGAAAAGAAAGAAGAGAAGAAAAGTCATAGAAGGAAATAAAGAACGGAAGAAAAGTGGCGTGGGAAGAGAGGAAAAGAAGGAAGAAGAGAAGAAATGAATGAAGGAAGAAAGATGGCGGGTAGGTGTAGAAAATAAGAAGAAAAAAATAATGAAGAGAGAGAAAGGGAGATAGGGACGTGAGTGAGAAAGAAGAAATAAAAGGAGAAGAAGATAATAGAGAAAGAAGGAAACAAGCAGGGAGAGTGAGGAAGCCGAGAGACAGAGGGGCCGACGGTCCAGTCGTCGGATCATGGACCTCCAATCCCATATATGTCAGTATGGATTTTATATTTGTTAAGCTGATCTACACGTCTACAGTGGTGGTTATTCATTTTATTCACTTATTTTTGAGGTAGGTGGTTTAATTCTTGTACAGTGAATAATGATTATTTTGAAGCATATGTTAAGATTTGATTTATGCAAGGTAATAATATTTGATGGTGATATTATTTGATGTCATGGATTATAATGGTTGATTTCATTAACAGTTGGATTATATTTGAGGTTGATGATTTGAAGTTCGTATTATTTAATTTATATATTATTTTGAATATATAAATGCTTACATGTGATATTTGAAACATTATTTACTGTATAGGAATTAGATTTCCTACTGGGCTGTTGTTCGCTCACCCCAATATATTTTCAGGTGATAATTGTTGGAGGCACGTAGTAGAATTGGGGTCGAGATTTGGAGAAGTTATCACGTACATTTATTTTTATTTAAAACTGATGTAATTTTATTCATTTGGTTGGCCAATGTATATTGATGATGAGGTTTGGGTTAACCATCGCTACCCGCAGCTGCGTAATACTCTGTGTTTTCAAAAGGAATGTATTTTTAAAATGATTTATTTGTACGGAGCTCATAAAAATTGTACATGTTACGGTTTATAAATTTTGGGGCATTACAACGCATCACCAAATTACTTATTTCATCTTCATCAATAGATGATCCTGGATCATAATCTCCCCTCAAAATTTGTTTATTCAAACTACTCATTGTAATAAACAAAGATAAGATGTGAATTTTTTCAATAGATGGGAGTGTTGTTTATTGTCTCCAACCCATACTATTTATAAAAGAAGAAAAAATAGATAAGGGTTGAGGAGAAAGGAGTTGGGAGTTGGGGAGAAAAGAGTCGGGAGTTGAGGATTAGGGGGAATTATGGGGTTGGTATGGCTTTCATAGCATTGGAAAAAATAGAAATAAAAATTTTATACTTGAGTCATGTTTTAGTTTGAGATTGGTATGGAAAAAAAAAAAGGTTTAATTCTTAAAAAGAAATGAAAAATAAAAATAAATATCAAGAAGTTGGAATAAATTAATGGCAGTTAGAAGTGGGGAATGGAAGTTAGTATGGAATAATGGTAGTTGGAAAGAAGGAAAAATAAGTGAGCTAAAAAATAGTTCATGCTGCATTGGAGCAGCCACTTTATTATAGTGAGCTATTTTTACTGTAGAGAGCTATTTTTGCACTTTGTGAGCTAAAAATAGCTTTTAGCTCACCAAAATAGCTCACTTGGGTTGAAGATGCTCTAAGTCAAAAAGATATAAGTCTCTGCTGATCTTTCATCTCTGTCCTCACCTCTCTTATCTCTTTTCCTTCGTCTTTCGTCCAAACTCCAAACTTCTCTCTTAAGGCATTCAGAATCTAACCCTATGTTTGGTAGGGGGGAAAAGGGGAGGGAAGGAAAGGGAAGGAGGGAAAAGGGGATGGAGGAAGGAGTTTAAACAGTATCAACAAAATTAACCACCCACAGGTACTACACTTCTCTCTCTCTCTGTCTCTTATCACGGATGTACTATTCTTCTTCTCTTTCCCTTTTCTTATAAATACTAGTAAAATTAGCATGATCCAAACAGTGATATATGTAGGATCAAAAGGTGAAGGTTACCAACGAAGGTCGGCTTGAGTGGAAGGAGCTCTAGTCGCAGCAAACCTTCTTAGGAGAGGTTCCCGCTTCGGTGCCCCGACCATACCTCAAAGGATTAGTCCTAGGCGGCCTAGGGACACCTTGGGAAACCAAAAATAAAAATAAAAAAAGGTGAAGGTTATGGTGATCTTTGAACTATCTTAAATTTCATCCTTGTAAATCAATGATGTTGACTTGTTGATGGGCATCGGTATCCCTTTCGGCATAATTCTGTGGGAGTTAGAATTATACATCTCAACCTTGTGGCTTATGTTGGGCGACGCCAAAAATAGGGTTTTCTTAACGTGTATTTTAAGAGCATATGTGAAGTTGGAATTAATGAGATAATCATTGCATGAAAAAAATTATGAAAATGCGTAGAAAATAATGCAAATTGTTTAGAAAAAATGTGAAAATTTTGAGAAAATTGTGCAAAAGGTGCATGTTATCCATGCCAATTAATGGAGCTTTTCTCCGCCCATCATATTCTGTCGACTTAACCATCGATGGTGCTTTCTTTTTTAATTTTTATTTTGTCCAGGTCCCTACCATGCACCTTCGTGGAAAGTGGCTCCAAGACACCCAATGAATTAAATTAACATTGACTGATTGACTTTAATTATCAACTCCTCATCGACTCTTTTGGTCTTTGGAATTCACTTTTCTTCTTTCTTCTCATGATGGATTAGAAAATAGCAAGAGGGTTTTCTGTTTATTATCTTCCAGCCATAGCTTCTGTGCTTCTCTTCTCAAGACCCTTTAGACCCACTCCACCGAGGTATATTATCTTCCCATCTAAATTGAATTTTTGCTGCATCTGTTTTCTTCTTTCTTCCAATTTCACATATCATTGCAAATCTTTGTGCTTATGTGGTCCTGTCATTTGCAAGGTTAGATTGCTGTTAATATATTTGGTGCTAAGAATTTTAAAATTAGATCTAAGGTTTTCCGGTTAATAGCAAACTTGTTTTTCTGGACGTGTAACAAAGTTAGATCGACGGTTAATTTTGCTTTGTTTGACTTAAAATTAGGCCCCTTTTGTAAAGAACTAGGAAAGGGTCACGTGCCTTGCACGTGCATATGGCATTTGCCTATCTGTCCATTGTTTGATTGAATCAAGCTATACAGTGCAACATGTTGCATTGTAGATTCCTTCAAAGATACAGATGTTAATAACTATGTTAATCATTTTCCAATGTAATTCCAGAAAAAGGATATCTTGGTCAATTTATTACAAATTGTCTGTTTATATGCTTTAAAATTACTACTAATTTCCTGTTTTTGATATTATGTTAGAAAATGGTTATCAAATGATAATTTTATTACCCAAAAAAAATGGTTGAATCAGTGGGGGTACGTGCCCCCAAAGGCCCCTAGCTCCGCCATTGACTCCGATCAAAGTCTGTAACGCTCGAAAATTATATGCAATAAACATGTTTTTAATGAACTCCGTACAAATAAAACACTTTTAAAAATAAATTCTCTTTGAAAATACAGAATATTACACAGCTGTGGATAGCGATGGTTAACCCAAAAATCATTATTGATATACATTAGCCAACTAATTAAGTAAAATTTACATCAGTTTTAAGTAAAAATAAATATACACAATAGTACGTCTTCCAAAACTCGACCCTAATTCTACTAGGTGCTTCCAATAATGTTCACCTGAAAATATATTAGGGTAAGCAAACAACAACCCAATAGGAAATCTAATTCCTATACAATGAATAATGTTTCAAATATCACATGCAAACATTTACATATTCAAAATAATATATAAATCAAATAATACGAACTCCAAATCATAAACCTCAAACATATTGACCTCAATAAAATCAACCATCATAATCCATGACATCAAATAATATCACTATCAACATTTATCACCTTGCACAAATCAAATCTTAATATACAGATCAAAATATCCATCATTCACTGTACAAGAATTAAACCCCCTACTTCAAAAATGAGTTAATAAAATAAAAAACTACAACTGTAGATGCATAGATAAACTCAAAAAATACAAAATTCATAATCATAGGTGTCGGATTGGAGCCTTACTCCCTTTTATTATAAGAGATATAGATAGAAATATAAATAAAATACTTTTGTAATGCTGGGTATGATCTCTGCTATGCTCCGAATATCTCCCTTCATGATCTTTGCTTGGATGAGCCTTCACGCTTTAGATGTAGCATTTTCATTTAACCCTTAAACAACAACAAAAAATTTTAATGGAAAGAGGCCACTACGTACAATATTATGTTAGCTGAGAAAGCCCACTTATTAAAGAACCTTGAGGGTTTTTTGTCAAGTAAGAAATTTTGAGTGTAACTCTTACCACTTTCTCTCAAAGTTATTCCATGAACTTTGTTATGTAATTGCCCATAGATAAGAGATTACATTTGCCCAAGGATTGGTCAGGTGCAATTTAGGGATGACAATAAGTTATCCTAATTGGGTAACTCAGCCCATCCCAACTGTGTTGGGATGGATTTGAGGTTTTTTTAAATGGGATAAGGACAGGTTTAGTATTTTATAAAATTTCCTATTCGAGTTTTAGAACAAGTTAGAATTCAGTGTATAATCCTACACTATATATATATGTATATATATATTTATATATATATATATATATATATATGTTGTATTCACTAAACACAAAGTGATCTTCCATCATTTCAAAATTATAAAAAGAAAAAAAAAGCTGAAGATATTTTAGAAAGAGAGCGGGAAAAGAGTCCAGAAACCTTGGGATTAAAAAAGATAAAGAAAAAGGCCAAAAAAAACGTTGGGTGAAAAAAGAATTGGATCTGAAAGCATGTTCAAAAGCCTTTGGTCAAGACTGTCAACGTCTCATGCTCTCCTTGATCTTTTCTTTATCCACCGTTTTTGGTCTTTCGAAACATGGTGTCAAGCAGTTGCCATCTCCAAGTAGAGACAGGTACAACCATGAGTCTCTCTCTCTCTCTCTCTCTCCAACCATAAACATAGTTGAGACTCACCATTCTTGTATTGTTGGGTGTTACATCCCTCTCTCTTTCTTTTTGCCATAAATATTGAAATTTTTTATTTTTTTATTTTTTAGTTGTGATTTGTGAAATTAAGTTTTTTTTTTTTTTTTTTTTTTTTTACTCATTAGGTTTTTGTACTATTAGTTCCTTTATCTCAATTAAATTTTTTTTTTTTTTGTGCTGTTAATTTTTTTGGTAACATTCTATTGAGGTTAAAATATGACAGCTTTTATAAGAGGATAAAAACCTCTCAAGTATTCACTGTTTAAACATATTTAAATGACTGTATTCATTAAATTGTAACAGATTGCCCCACCCCTAGCCTACCCACCCCACTCTTGTATAGCTAAATGGGACGCGATGGGTTTGCCTATCTCATTTGCAAACGGAATGGGAAGTTAATGCTTTATTTATGTAAAGAAAACCTATTAAATACTTTCACATCAATATATAAGTTTTGATATTCTAATTTTGCCTTACGAAACATTGAAAAATGAGAATACCATTTTTAAAGGTATTTTAAAAAATAAAATAAAATTAATCATTAATAATATGAGAATAATTTTAAAACATCCCAAACCAATAACTTAGAAACGAAGAAGTACCTTCCCTTCTGATAAAACCTACATGGCTACTGCAATTGTCACACTTTATTAAAGCAAGTCTATTATTGACGGCATCTACTTTATTTTGTGTAAGCCAAGGCGTCACATGGGTTTGTCTTTCCTATTATATATATATATATATATATATATATGTATATATGTATATATTATTTGTCAAATGTCAAATGTATAACAAAAGTCACAACTTTATTATTTTAGTAAAAAAAAAATGCCTCTGCTTGGACATGTGCCTTTCTTATATTAAATATTTATGGTGTTTTTGGCCTGCTTGCAACCCTAATATATATATATATATATGGATAATAACATATATATTATTTGCCAAATGTCAAATGTATAACAAAAGTCACAACTTTATTATTTTAGTAAAAAAAAAATGCCTCTGCTTGGACACGTGCCTTTCTTATATTAAATATTTATGGTGTTTTTGGCCTGCTTGCAACCCTAATATATATATATATATATGGATAATGATCAAGTAAGCACATGCTGATATAACTTATATCAATACTTACATTGGGAGTTATTATAAAGAAAGCAATCTAATTTTAGGGATTCATTGAAATTATTTCCATTTAAAAAGGTCAATGTGTTTTTATAAGGAATGTAATTTGATTTATAAATTTTGATTTGAATTTATTATTTTAGCCAATAATATGAGGCCACATCACTTCAATAGTAAGGTCATAATAAAGAAGAAAGCAAAATGAATATGAAAAAAGTATTTAGATGGGAAGAATGAAGAGGTATATCATATCATCAAATTGGCCGGGTTTTATTTTATAATATAAATAATTATGTTCAGACAAAAAAATAAACAAACCATCAAACATATTACATGATCAAATCAAAGTAAAATAAAAATCAATGAACTATAACATATTGATCTCAAATCAAGTTAGTACGTACATTTAAGTCTAACATGCTTAGCCGGGAAATAAACATTAAAACTAAAAAATAAAAAATAAAGTTTGAAAATAGGTTATAAATTATATAGCATAATATATATATATATACATATTAATGAGCTCTAACTTTTAAATATTAAATTGGTGTAACTTTATATGCTTTATTTACTTCGTAGCGCATGTGTTTTTTTTTTTTTGGTTTCCCAAGTTGTCCCCAAGTTCGCCTAGGACTAATCCTCTGAGGTACGATCGAGTGCCAGAGCGGAGACCTCTCCCAAGAAAGTTTGCTGCATTCACAAGGGCTCGAACCCGAGACCTCTTGCTTAAGCGACCAAAGCCCCTTCCACTGTAGCGCATGTTTTTTATACCCTACACAATACATACTCATTTTATACACATTCAAATTGAAATCTTTTGATTCTAAACTATGCATTAGAGTCTAAAACAGTGTCTTTCAGAGTTTCAGTGATAATATATATATTTAACTAATAATATTTATTATATCTCTAAATCGATATTGATATTTCTGATATATTCATCGATATATCCAATATATTCATATTTTGAGACTATCGATATATCCATTGATACTAATATTTAAGTCCTTGATTATTCATTTATCCATCACCATAATAATGATATTATAGGATCAATTAATTTTTAGAAATTCATGCATGGAATGCCTCTGCTATACCCTCATTTAATTTGTGATGGTGATTGCCATATTCTGAAAATTTTTCATTTAAAATAACAGATTTATTAATGAAACCATATACGAAACACAATGAAACAAACAAATTCACGTAGAAAGACCAAACGGGCCCATAAAATTTTTCTTCAATTTAGTTCCAAAACAATGGCCCTAGCCTGCATGTCATAAAGGATTCTATGTGAAGAAGTTGAAGTGAAATGCAAGTTAGTAGTGGCAGAGTTCAGCGGGCAAAAAGAGATCAAATTGAGCTAACAATATTGCCTTCGCATGTGAAGTGAGTGATTACAGCCAATACATGCCACTGGACATAGAAAGGATGGCAGAGAAATATGAAAGAAAGGATGATTACAGCCAATACATGCCACTGTACAAAGCTGCAATCAAAGGCGACTGGGATAGCGCCAAAAGGTTCTTGGACGGTGACCAATCTGCAGTCACTGCCGTGATCAATGAAATCGGGGAAACAGTGCTCCACGTAGCAGTTTCAGTTGGGAGAAGGAATGTTAATACTCATTTTGTGAAGGAGTTATTGAAATTGATACCATCTTCGGAACTAGCGTATTTAAACAATATTTGGGGCAGGACGACCCTTCACAATGCTGCAATATTTGGCAATATGGAGGCAGCCAAGTTATTAGTGGAACACAACCCACACTTGACTAACATTCATAACGGAGGGTGGACGCCTATCCAATTCGCTGCTGTATTTGACCAGAAGGAGATGGTTTCGTATTTAATGACAGTCACCACAGCCGATGAGTATCCATTTCCCTTCGCAAATAAAGCTGGTTTTGACCTTCTCACTAGTATGATAACATCCGAATTTTACGGTGAGTAATATTGGCGACTTCCTCGATCCCTCAAAATTTCCTCTTCAGCATTTTTTTTTTTTTTTCATCTGCTCTTATATATGTATATTGCATTAATGCTTTTACTCTTAATTTACAGACTTGGCTCTACAATTAGTTCAGCGTTACCCTAGCTTGGCAACATGGGCGCCTTCTGGTGAACAGATTGCTTTGTATACATTAGCTGGAAAGCCTTCTGCATTCCTAAGCGGACGTCAGTTTAATTTTTGGCAACGCTTCATCTATTCTCGTTGAGTTTCTCCACTCCATTCTTTTCTCCCAATATTATTTGATTACCTGTTGGAAAATGCCTGCTATATATCCCAAATTCAACATCCATCTCAAATAGTGTGACAACATTGCAACGAATTTTGAAATTTGAATTTTTCCAATACCAATATAATATGCCATCTTATTTTGAATCTTGAATTTTGGAAAAAGTTTTGGGATATATAGTATTGCTCTTGTCTGCTTGCCTCTTCTTTTGTCTTCAGATTTATATAGTGCAGGCATTGTTATAAAGGCATACGTGTCTTTCTGGAAACTAGTATACCCCAGCCCAACAACCCCCCACCCCCTCTCTGCTCTCCCAATTAAGCCCGTAACAGAAACACAATTGGTCACACACACTTTATATATATTAGATATAGCACATGTGTGTTGCACGTAAATATTTTTAAATAATATTAGTTATACAAAATAATAAATACATAAAGATTTTATATTTTTTCATAAAAGATAAAGTTTAAAATTCAAAAGTACATTTTTTTTTTATATCAAAATTGTCAACGAAAGATTAAAAACTCTTTAGATATACATTCAGAATTTTTTTTTTCTTCATAAAACGGAATATTTAAAGAGTTTATATTCATATATATTATCATGCAACTTGATAGTTCCTCTAGGAAAAAGAATTTGAGTAAGAATCTAACTTTAATCTGTTAAGAGTTTGAGTTAAAATCTAACTTTCATTTGTTACCAAATGATAAGAATATAATGTTTACTATGTGTTTCAATTAAAGGAAGGGTAGATATGTATTTTTTTTTTAAATAAGGGTATATTGGTCGTTCAAAATTTTTTCTGAGATTCAACCTTTTAGATGTAATATATATATATATACACACTAGATGTAGGCACATGTGCATTGCATGTGGTTATTTTTTAATAATATGAAATATAAATGAAAAAATAATTTTTAAAGAATTAGATATTAATATCAGTTTGGTTAGATTTTTACTTCTAATGAAACTTATAGTAAGTAGTATAACTAATTTGAAAATTTTTAAGTTAGTCATAAATAAATTTAGAATATAATAATTCCTAATAATATATAGTAACAATATTATATTGATTAACCACAAAACTTCAACAATTTGAAATGAAAATTTAAATTAAAAAAAAAATTAATCATTATTGAAGATATGTGTTGTCATCAATTTACAAAAATGTCATTGCTTAATAAGTTGAAAGTACTATATTTTAGTAATTGATGAGTTCGAGTAAAATAAAATAAAATAAGTAAAGCATTTGCACAAATCAAAATAACATGGATAAATTTCATAAGTATATCATAATCATAAAATGATCATCATACATGTTATAGAGGAAAAACAATGAATTCGAGCTTACCAAATTCTAACCTCTAACGATTGAAAACCAATAAATTTTGCTATTTCCTTTAAAGTTTTGATGGAGAAACATCCATTCACAATGAAAAAAGTTAAAGAATGACTTTGCATAGAACTCTAATGAAATACAAAGAGAAATGTTACTTTTATAAGTTAACTACAAGAGTATAGATGTCTCCTATATAAACTTTACTACAATATTAGTTGTCATCTATTTAACCACAATAAGATTAAAAGGGTGCAGAAAAGTAGTTATGTATTTAAAATTTAAAATAAGGGTATATTAGTTAATCAAAAAATTTTCTCACATTCAGCTTTTTATAAGAAGTATATATATATATATATATATATATGTATATAGATAGATAGATAGATAGAGGGCTTATCATATGCAGGATATCCTGGATTATCTCGTTTAATCACAGTCGTCCATGGATAACACGCGCGTGCACGCATATTGCTTACGGACGGTTGTGATCAAACGGGATATCCCGCACATGATCAAAACTGTATATATATATATATATATACACAGGGTTGTTCAAATGCGGGATATCCTGGAATATTTTCCCATTCGATCACAATAATCCATGGATGACACACGTGCATTCATGCACGTGTCGTTTATGGACGACTGTGATCATACAGGATATCTGATATATCCCGCACATGATTAAAGTAATATATATATATATATATATATATATAGTCTTGGTCAGCTGAGCACACATTGATACAATTTATATCAACACCGTACCATGCATTATGGGTTGTATCTCATGCATTAATTGGCCCAATGTAACACCATGCATTATAGGTTGTATCTCATGTATTAGCCCAATGTACCCTATAATGCACAAGGTATAACTTCCATTGCAAAGCTAATATAAGTTATATTAGCACATACTCACTTGACTGTTATCCTATATATATGTATATAAATACATGCTTGAGACATATTTTTATAACATTCTTAAAAAAAATTTACTCTAATTCTCAATAACTTTTTATGGCAATTATAATTTGTAAAATCCACTATCAAATTACTTATTCCTATGCATATCATATTTGCTAATATGACCGCTGGGGTAATTGATTAATGTGATATAATGCATGCAATAACCCACAAAACACATGTATCTACATATAACCATGTAGGTAAGCTCAAATTAATTGTTTGAAATCAAGTGGGTACAGACCAGGGGTCGGACCCGGAGCTATGGGAGCAGATTTAGTACTGAGATGATGTTTTCTCGGCACCGTGCCAAGGTGGTTTTAGATTGCGCCACATGGCGCAACACCCCATCCGACAGCTGAAGCAAATCCATTTGATAAAACGACCCCAGACATGTGTGTTTTACTTCTCAAACGCAACTTTAACGGCAAAGCTCACCATTACCCCTAGAGAAGGCCATGGTGTCTGGAGCAGCCATGTTCTTCTCTGACCTCTACTTCCGCCACCAGCGAAGGGGGGGTTATCTTAACTGCAAGCTAGCGCTGGCACTTCGCCGGGAAAATCTCGACAGATCTGAGGCTAGGAGAGTCGTTGACGGCAAAAGGGATTCTCAATAGCAGCGTTAGCGGCTGCAGAAAGTTAGTTACGAGATCTGATGGCTGCAACCCAGATCTAATGGTGGTCAATGGAGGGTGAAGCCCGTCATCAGTTGGAGAGCTAGCTGATGACTGTAAGGGTGCGATTTATGTTTGATTTTGGTGCGATATAAGGAAACCAAGGTTATGGTTGTGGGTTTGATCTGTGTGTAATTTTTGTGGATATGGTGGTGGAAACTGGCGATGGCAGGTGGAATTGGGTTCGACAATGAAGGTTCAATTTGCGAACCCAGATCTGGCTCAATGGTCGATAGTGAGGATTTGATGGTGAAGGAAAAAATAGCACTTCAATGGTCATGGTAGCAACCATAAGTTCTCTTGTTCCTTTCTTTTTTTTTCTTTTTTTTTTTTTTCTTTTTTTTACAATTTAGGGGTCTTGATCTTAAAGGAGGCAACACCGGTGAAGAGTGTTGATAGGGGAGGCAGTAGGTCAACGCCTCGCTGGTGGTGGGTACTAGCCCGTCACTACTGCTTCTTCCTTTCTCCTTTGATTTTTTTTTCTTTTTTTTTTTTTTGGTTGTTGTTTTCTGAGATCTATCACCTCCATGGTTTTGGTGTGTTGGTGTAAAGGGGGTGGCATTAGGAGATGCTGGGGGAGGCAGTGCGACAAGGATGGTTTCATCAAAAAAAGAGCTGGAGTTGGGGTTTTGGTGTCACTTCTAGAAAAAATGAAGATGGTTTTTTTTTTTTTTTTTTTTTTCTGCAATGGGTTCGATCCGAGAGCACGCGACAATGGAAACAAGGGTTTTATGGTGGCGAGGGATCACGGTAGTGGTTTATATATTTCTCAAAGTGGGGGGTGATGGGGTTTGTTAAGGTTTGGGTTGTGGTGCGATCAGTGACGAAACTACACTCAGATCGAGGGGGGCCATGCCCCCCAACCCAACCCAATTTTTTTAAAATAAAATTCATATACATATACCTATATAAATATATAATTTGGTCTAAAAATTACACTTAGCCCCCTCCCAAAACCAAAATCTTTTTAAGTTTTATTTTCATGTGATAATTTAGTCTTAAATCTTTGCATATTTTTCATTCTAAGATGATAAATTTTATATAATTCAAACGCAGCCCCTTTAAAGATGAAATCCTAGTTTCATCCCTGGGTACGATGAACTACTGCATATGGGAGAAGAAAACAAAGCCCAAACCCTCACTTCTTCTTCTTGGATTTTTTTTTTTTTTTTTTTTTTTAAAGCTTGTTGCTTAGAATCTGTCCAAATCTTCAATGTTTTATTTATTTTTATTTTTATTTTTATTTTCTGTTGATGAATTAATAGCCATAAAAAATGGAGTTAGCCAGAGAAGGTGGAGTGGTGTGTGTTGCCCCCTAGCTGGGAAAATGCATTCACACATCGGAGATGGTGGGTTGCTAAAGTTGTAGAAGTTGCCGACGTCAACTTCTAAGCCAAGCGGCCACAGCGTCGGGTGATGTAGCCGACCCATCACCGCCAAATCCCTACTATGAAAACCCAAACCCTCACTTCTTCTTCTTGGATGTTTTTTTTTTTTTTTTTTTTTTTAAGCTTGTTGCTTAGAATCTTTCCAAATCTTCAATGTTTTATTTATTTTTATTTTTATTTTTATTTTCTGTTGATGAATCAATGGCTAGAAAAAATGGACTTGGCCGGAGAAGGTGGGGTGGTGTGTGTTGCCCTTGCCTGGGAAAATGCAAGGTGAGTGGGTTAAGCTTTCCATTCTGTCGATGGCGAAATCCCAGGCATGAATGGCAGGGGAAAGGGAATGGCATGGCAGGGGAGATGGAGAAGTGGCGTTTTTGGGGTAACGGTGAGTAGCTGCTGTTAACAATGCGTTTGAGAATCAAAACACACATGCTTGGCATCGTTTTATCAAGTGGAGTTTCTCCCGCCGTTGGATGAATTGTCGCACCACGTGTCAAAATCCAAACCACCTTGGCACGGTGCTGAGAAAACATGGCCTCAGCACTGAATCTGCTCCCCGGAGCTAGAGGTTGGGCAGGTCTTAAAAGGACACAGACGGAAAAAAAAATTCTTCACCACAAATTTTAATTATATAATTACTACGTAAAATAATATAACAAGGATATATTTATAATAGGTTGGGATTGGGGGACAAGTTTTGATAAGTTGTTAGATGACCTATATTTTCTGAAGCCCATTGCTGGATTAATACCTTTTTCATGCAAACTATACATGCTAAATACCACATTAATTATTTACTGGTAGCTAGCCATCCACTCTGTCAATTCACATTTCTAATCAATAATAAACCTCATATTCATGGATAAACATTTTTTAATATCCGATCAACTTGATATTTGGCAAGCGGGATGTGTATGGCAAGAATCTAATCCAAATACAGTTTTTTAAAAATACAAGTTGCATAACACATTTTTTTTATTATTTAAATGTGTGGCATATAAAATTGTGTTATACAATCTTAATCCATTGATAATATTGTAACTAACTTTAGCAAATATATTACAAAAGTAGATTAAATCGGTAAGATAATTTCTACCATTTTAAACCAAATTAAAAGTTTTTGAGGTAGCCACCTATATAATTTTTTTTTTTTTAAAATTGAATCTTATTTATCCCAAATTTTAGATATATATATATATATTTTTTCCAGGAGTACAGGACTGTGGCCCCCCTCCATCGTTGTGTAGTTTCACCTCTAAGTAGGTAGGAGAACACAAATCATGCATGCATGTGGAGATTCAAACATTAAACTTCCATATAGGAAAGGGAGAGATACCACTAGGCCTCAAGCGCCGATATAGAAAGAAGTTACGGAGTAAATGACATGCTCTATCAATGTCTCAGTTGTAGTCACATGACCAATTTCATGATAATTTGCAGTAATTTACATCCTCTATGTGATGGCTTCCCCACCAAACAAGGACTAACGAGATTTGTGCTTAACATGCACACGAACCTGACCCCAGGCGATCCCAAACACATTTTTCCTTTTTCTTTTTCATTCTTGCAATTCCTGAAATTGTTTCTTTTCACTATCATTCTTTTTCGAATTTGAAATGGAGGGGTAATGTATAGATATTCTTCTAAACGTACAACCACATAATGCAGTAAATTCAGGAGATGCAACATATGGAATTTGAAATGGGCTTGAACTGATTTTCTTCTACGATAGTACGTGTTGCGTTTGCAGGTTTTACCTGAAATATAGCAGTTTATATATATATGTGTGCGTGTGTGTGTATTGGGAAAAGCGTAATTCTCCATCTGTTGCATATTGAAGGTGTTCCTGTGAAGTTTAAGAATGATTGTAACAAGCCCAGTGGAGAAGATGTGGAAAAGGGGGAGAATCCAGCCGAAAGCTTTAAAGTGCATGCGCAGATGTCTTCATGGGTTCCATTTTTCATTTCCGGTTCGTCAAAATTTTCTTGTTCATAATTTATCCACAATCAAATATTATATAGCGTATGCAATTAACCACATAAAAAGCTAACTGCATATACATTCAACGACCACAAAGGCCACTTTGACAAAACATGGAGATTAAGAAAATCCATCAATATATGCATTAATCGATTCTACATCGATTTGTTTCCCATTCAACATTTTCTTTTCAAAAATACTTTTTTCCCACTCTCAATGCATTGAATCTATATATGTATATAATAAAGTGTAGTATGGAAAAGTTTAAAAATTTTATAATTTAACATTTCAAAATGATAAATATTTTGGGGCAGCCCCAAAATGGGAGATAGCATATCTATATGGGATGAAGGAGAGTAACTTTGGGAATTATTTTTGATGGATTCTGGAAGGTAGAACAATGAAGGATTTCCCTACTGTCGTCAGACTATGTATCACATGTAGGAGTTTGGGAAGGAGAGAATACATACGTACTGTTATATTTTTATGATTTGAGAAGGGTTGTTGTAGGGTGTATTTATAGACACCCAAAAGGTATCTATTGTGACCATTGAGATGATCTCAATGGTCATTAGACACCTATGATGACTCATGACCTCTTCTCAATAGTCATACCTATTCAATCACCAATGGGGTGTGATGGTTCATTCTTTACAATGAACCATCATACACCCTATCTTTTCTCCTACATGGGAAATTGGGATTCTCTCTCCTGGAAGTTATAATCCTAAAGTAAATAATACGGTGTACTGATGTACACCGTATCTCATGTTTTGTCATAATGAAATTCTTCAATCTCCCACTTGACAAATATGAGATAACATGATAACTTCCTCTAGTTAGTTACCACGGTTGAATATCCTCCAGAATTCTTCAATTGGGCACTAACTTTCATCTGAATTTTCTTCAGATTGACGTCAGATGATGGTATGACCATACGTGCGCACGCTTTTA
Source organism: Liquidambar formosana (assembly GCA_039720395.1). Taxonomy (NCBI): domain Eukaryota; kingdom Viridiplantae; phylum Streptophyta; class Magnoliopsida; order Saxifragales; family Altingiaceae; genus Liquidambar; species Liquidambar formosana. The sequence continues at coordinate 39,157,564 of CM077821.1, read as the reverse complement.
CCATTCTTTTCTGACCGCGTCTATTTCCCAATATATCAATTTCTTGATATGTTATAGACGACTTCTATTCACTCTATTTCAAGTGAATCGCACCAATATATCTGTAACAGGGAACCATAGTTCACCACCCCAGTTACTATTGGCGACTTCAGCCAAACACAAATAGTGTTGACCTGCGCTCGATTTTTAGATCAAGTACTTCCTTCTAGGTCATCGCAAAGGTTTTCCTTGATTCAATTTATCAGCGACTTTAACACTATGCGCCTAAGTGTTATGCAGAATCAATTAGATGTTTATTGTGAACTTTACATCCTCAATCGTTCTTGTCATAACCTCGTTACCTCGCTAGTGTCCTCTATCTCATTTTTTACCAACATTTTTCCCATAAATAGATAGAGTCGCATCATCTTGTTCTTCTCAGGCGTCCCCGAGATTCAACCAATGATGCATTATACTGCATGCTTTTCTACAACACCTAGGTGTTTCTTAATCCCATTGTAGCCACATGCTCTCTGAATTTTTCCAAAGATAATCCCTTGGTCATGGGATCAGCCACCATCCTTTCAGAGGGTATATATTCGATTTTGATTTCTCCCCTCTCTACTATATCTTGTATATAGTGGTAGCCCACATCAATATGTTTTCCTTTTGAGCTATTTGCTGCACTTTTTATCAAAGCGATGGCAGACTGATTATCACAATACACATTGACTGGTCTATTTGGTATACCTAATTTCAAATTATCCATAAAACGCTTTATCCAAACTGCAGTACTTGCTGCGGTGCTACATGCTATGTATTCAGATTCCATAGTGAATTTTGCAACACAACCTTGTTTCTTACTTAACCAAGAAACAGCGGTTCCGCCTACCATAAATATGTAGCCACTAGTAGACTTTCTATCATCTATATCACCTGCAAAATCTGCATCACTGTAGCCTACAATCTCTAGATCTTTTAAACCAAAACAAAGTTTCATACCTTTAGTTCCTTGTAAATATCTGAATATCCTCTTTACTGCTTGCCAATGTGTCTTTCCTGGATTGGCTTGATATCTGCTTACCAATCCAACTGCATGACATATGTCAGGCCTTGTGCTTGTCATAGCATACATGAGACTGCCCACAGCCTGGGCATAGGGGATTTGTATCATGTCTTTTTGTTCTTCCTCATTTTGTGGACACATAGACTTGCTTAGGCTTAAGCCTTTGCAAACAGGTGTACTTATTGGTTTACATTTTTCCATGTTAAACCTTTTAAGTACTTTTTCTAGATATTTTTCTTGATCTAGATATAATAATCTTGAATTCCTATGTCTAGAAATTTTAATTCCTAATACATAGGAAGCTTCTCCCATATCTTTCATTTCAAATCTAGATCCTAGGTATTTCTTTGTTTTGTTCATTATATCCATATCATTTCCTGCTAGTAATATATCATCAACATATAATGATAATATTGCTAACTTTTCTTTGGATTTTAATATATATACACAGTGATCTAGTGGACTCATTTCATATCCTAATCCAAGGATAGCTTGGTGGAACTTCAAATACCATTGTCTTGAAGATTGTTTGAGTCCATATAAAGATCTTTTTAGTTTACAGACTTTATTCTCATGTCCCTCTGTTTGAAAACCTTCAGGTTGATTCATATAGATGTCTTCCTTTAATTCCCCATTGAGGAATGCAGTTTTGACATCCATCTGATGTAGCTCTAGATCTAATCTAGCCACAATTGACATGAGAATTCTAATTGATGTAAATTTTGCCACAGGTGAATATGTATCTACAAAGTCTATACCGGGTTTTTGTGTGTAACCCTTTGCCACTAATCTTGCTTTATATTTATCCAAAGTTCCATCTGCTTTTAATTTCTTTTTGAGAACCCACTTGCATCCAATTGATTTTCTACCCTTTGGTAGATCAACAAGTTCCCATACTCCATTATTTTCTATAGAGTCTAGTTCCTCTTTCATAGCCTTGTGCCATTCCTTGCTATCATCCATTTTCATGGCTTCAGAGAAACTTTTAGGGTCTTCACTTAGATTTTCTATATCTTCTATACTGAAGACATAATAATTTTTCAATTTTACAGATGGTTCCCTTGGTCTTTTCCTCCCACTATTATGAATATTTGGAGAAGGTTCATTAATTTCCTCACTATTAATCATTTCTTAATTAATAGGGAAATTTTCTTGTAAAGTGGGCATCTCTTGATCTTCATCTAAGAGTTTTATATTTTCCAAAGGTGTCACCACGTTAGTGGTTTCCATAAAATGGGCATCCCTGCTTTCAATTAATCCCTTTTCTGAATGGAAAAACCGATATCCACTACCATTGTCAGGATATCCAATAAAACGACATTCCCATGTCTTATTACTTAATTTATTTCTAAGAGGTTTTGGTATCAACACATGCGCCTTACATCCCCAAACTCTTAAGTTTGAAATGTCAGGTTTATGGCCAGTCCATAACTCATAAGGTGTTAAGGGTTTGGCTTTTGTTTTAACTCTATTCAGAATATATGCTGCAGTTGACAGGGCCTCACCCCAAAAATGTAAAGGTAAATCAGCATATGCCATCATGGATCTTGTCATATCCATTAGAGTTCTATTTCTTCTTTCTGCAATTCCATTTTGTTCTGGAGTATATGGCATAGTGTAAATATGCCTTATCCCATAGTTTTTGCAGAATTCATCAAAAGCTTCATATTCCCCTCCTCTATCATTATTCAAAGCTTTTATGGGTCTACCTAATTGAGTTTCTACTTCTATTTTAAATTCTTTAAATTTGTCGATAGCATCTGACTTATATTTTATTAAATAGATATACCCATACCTTGAATAATCATCAGTAAATGTTATAAAGTATTCCATTCCTCTATGTGTTTTTGTTCTTAAAGGTCCACATATGTCTGAGTGTACTACGTCAAGTAAATCCGATGATTTCCAACTTTTAGAAAAAGATTTCTTAGTTAGTTTACCTTTGATACATGGTTCACATGTATCATATTCAATCGGATTTATTTTAGGTAGTAATCCCATTTGGCACATTCTTGCCATTTTTGCTTTATTTATGTGTCCTAATCTTAAATGCCATAAATAAGAATCATTATTTATAGTAGAGATAATAATATAATCGAAAAATGGAATATCCTTTATTGAGTACATATCATTAATTCTTACACCTTTTAGAAGGATACGTCCATCCTTTCCAATAGTTACATGACCAGATTTAAATCGAACCTCAAATCCCTTTTTTTCAAGTACAGACACAGAAATCAGATTTCTCCGAATATTCGGAGAATACAATACATTTTGAAGTATTAAATTTGATTCTTTATAAGAAATTTTACAATTACCTTCGCCTAGTACATCTATATATGTATCGTTTCCCATGTAGAGTCGGTGCTCTCCTTGTGCCTTCTCTTTGTAAGTTGTGAAGATATTTCTGTTCTTTGTAACATGTCTTGTAGCTCCTGAATCGATCCACCAATGATCTTCCGCTTCTTGTGATACCATTGCTTCAGAGACTGTCATGACCATCTCCTTTTTATCATTGATTTTTTTTTTCTTTGGTCTTCGACAATCGATTTGGAAATGACCCTTCTTACCACAATTAAAACAAGTTTTATCTTTCTTTGACTTGGACACTTTGGAATTTGATTTCTTGCCTCTTGGTTTCCAAGAGTTTTTCTTTGATTGTTGTTTTGAAGTTTCCTCTGCTAACATCAAGTTTCCACGTCCTTTTTCTTTCTTTCTTCTATTCATTCTTTCCTCTTCAAGAGCCAATAGTGCAGGTAATGTGTTCATGGACAATTTTCCTTGTCCATAAGTTATTGAAGTCACTACATGATCCCATGATTTTGGAAGACTATTAAGGATAGTGGATACTTACATTTTGTCGGAAATTGAATGCCCAGCGATAGATAGATCTTTTGCTATGATTTCCATCTTTAGCACATGATCCCCTATGCTATCATTTTCGGACATTTGAAGTCCTGTATACTTATCTAATAATAATTGTATATAGGTATCGGATTTTGGTCCATATTTGTCCTCAAGAGCATTCAAAATTTCTTTTGCAGACTTAAAATCTTCATAGAGAGGAATTAAATCATCTTGCATATGATTTAAGATGGATGCTCTTGCAAGCATATCATCTTCCTCCCACTTTTCTTTTAATTTCAAAGTGTTTGGGTCATCTGAAATTTCTATTGGTTTTTCTTTTGTGAGAACATATAGGGTCTTTTCATGTATTAAGAGAAATGAAATTCTCCTTTTCCAAATTCGAAAATTTATATTATTTAATTTTTCTATTTTAACTGTGTCAAACATAGCCTTTGCCATAAAAAAAAAAAATAAACAAATATAATATCTAATTGTGTATTACAGAAATTGTGTAAAAAAAATAAATGTGTAAATAATAATGTGTAAATAATAATGTGTTTCTAAGTAAATAAAATTCTAATTACTAGAATTACTAGAACAAGCCTGAATTAACTCTCCCTCGGAAGGCAATTTTGGCTTTTGTCCACCAATTTCTTCTTGTAATACACTTTGTACAGCCTGCTCAGAAGTGACTTTTGCTGCGTCCAAAAATTGATTCTGATCCCACGGTTGCGTCCGGGACGCGAAATTTTGTTGGGGTACCAAATTTGGTGCAAATCCGAGTTCGTTTGGACCTCTAATTGGGCTAAAACCCAATGTATCAGCAATCTGGGTCGGTTTTGAACAAAACCGAGAAAAACGGGCCGGATCCGAGCCAATTGGGCCGAACCGGGTCCTATTTGGACCGTAGAAGTGGGCTGGCCCGAAATAGGCTGATGGGCAGGCGGGTCGAAGCGGCGGGTCAAGAGCGGACGGGTCAAAAACACGCACGGGCGGGTCAAAGACGGGTCGCGGAGCGGCGGACCAAAATGGCCTGATTGCGGGCGCGTGAAGCGCCGACCGTGCGCGTATGGGCGCGTGGCACGCGGGGCTGGCGCGTGGCGGCGCGTGACACGCGGGCCTGGCGCGAGGCAGCGCGTGAAGGCTTTCCTCGGCGCGTGGCGGCGCGTGGGCACTCCTCGGGGCGCGTGTAGGCGCGTGAACGGTCTGTACTGGGTTATTTTGCGATCCGAAAGTGATACGGGTCGGGTCCGACGGAAAATATCACCACTGTTCGTGATTTTCTGCAAAAAACCAGTGTTTTTGCCTTTTTTCTGTAAAAAAGACTTCTGTGAAGCACCCAAATTGAGATTTTTCTCAGAATCGCTATCTGAAATCTCAATAATTACATTCTTCCCTTTATTAGAACTTTGAATTTCTTCAAAAATTTTGGAAGAATTTGGAGATTTTCTCAAACCCTCTTGAATTTGAGCCTTCTTTTTCTCGTTGTATTCACTTTCAATGATTTTCAAATCTCTTGAATCCGTACCACTAATAATCACTGTCAATGGGCAGGCTTGAGGATTAACAACATTCAAATGATGATTGTAAAAACGAATCGTTGTGTCTACACTTGAAATTTCTTTATCAAGAACACAACGAATATCGTCCAACAATCCTCTTGAATGGTTAACCCTTAATTTCTCTGCGTACTCCCTCGCATTACCAACTCTCTTCATCAACATGTGAACCTGGCTCTGATATTTTTGATGGATTCTGGAAGGTAGAACAATGAAGGATTTCCCTACTGTCGTCAGACTATGTATCACATGTAGGAGTTTGGGAAGGAGAGAATACATACGTACTGTTATATTTTTATGATTTGAGAAGGGTTGTTGTAGGGTGTATTTATAGACACCCAAAAGGTATCTATTGTGACCATTGAGATGATCTCAATGGTCATTAGACACCTATGATGACTCATGACCTCTTCTCAATAGTCATACCTATTCAATCACCAATGGGGTGTGATGGTTCATTCTTTACAATGAACCATCATACACCCTATCTTTTCTCCTACATGGGAAATTGGGATTCTCTCTCCTGGAAGTTATAATCCTAAAGTAAATAATACGGTGTATTGATGTACACCGTATCTCATGTTTTGTCATAATGAAATTCTTCAATTTTTAGAGGGAATAATAGGTTATTAATAGTTTAATACTACAATATTCTAGACAGATGTTGGTTGTTAATAGTTTAATATTACAATATATTAAAAAAACGGGCATTACCATGGAAGTGACATAATAGGGTCAGATATGATACTCTTCTGACACAACACATGTCTCTTTGCATTGCCTTATTCTTTTTCTTATTCATCATTTCTTTCCCCTTTCTTTTTTGTCCTATCGTTTTTTATGAACAATTCGACTAGTGTTTTCAAAAACAATACAAATGGAATTGTTTTGAATATTTGTATTGTTTTTGAAGGATGTATGTATGTATGTAATGCGATATGATATGCAATAAATGTATGTAAATTATATACTTTGTTGGTGTTGTGCCTTGATGTGTCGTATATTAAATTTTGAAAATTTGCTATATCGGTGTGGTGTGTTCATGCCGTGCATGTCGTAACTATGGTAATATTATACTGATATACCTTATATCAACACGTCTGTACATGACTGGGACCGATACATACAATCTAATTAGGTGAGCACGTATTGATACATATAACTTATATCAACAGCAAAGATTGTATCCCGTGCATTGGTTCATTATACCTCATAACCTACCAATGCACAAGATAAAACCCAATGCGGTACTAATATGTGCTCACCTGAGATCAAGAAATCAATTATTTGCCCAAGTCCTATAAAAAGAAAAAGGAAAAAAAAAAAAATTGGCCCACAACCCTATCGTGGCAAGAAGGGTCTCGATTATAGTAAAGGGTAATGCTACTTTGCCCCACCCTTTGTCTTACACTTTGTTTTATTATACGCATTTGGGAGAGTAAAATTGTAGGATCCACTAATATGATTAAACTTAAAAATTGAAACCCTCCTGAATGAGTATATGTATACCTCAAATCAGTACTTGGATTGGACACGGGACACCGTTGCCACATCCGTCGCTATAATGACTTTATGTATTGCTCAAATCAGTTTTGCATTTTCCATTCAAATTATAACTAATCTCTTCTCTAATAGTGTGCCAAAAGCTGCGTGCAGTAGTGTGGGAAGTACTTGGTGGATTAGGTATGAAATTCCAGAGTTTTCCATTCGAGGGCATACAAGATTCAACTGGAAAATTTGCGTTATTTATCCTTGATCGAGTTGATTTTAATTGCATGCAGCACCGCAGATAAAGCGTATACAGGACACCAAAATGATGCATGCTCAAACACGTCAACTTCTGAAGTGTTTGTGCCCCGCGGATTCTACGAGTTTGGGTGCAAAAGCGGACTTGTTCAAACTGCCATTCTGTTTGGCAACAAAATTAGGAATCCGTGAGATTGCAGAAGCCATTTTGGAGGCATTTCCCGCTACATTTTGGTATCGGGATGATTCGGATGGAAAGCACTACACTATGTTCCAAGTGGCAATTATGAACCGTCGTGAAAACATTTACAACCTCTTAAACCAAGAGAGTAGGTATAAATATATCCTAAGAAATGAAACGGCCACGGGGGACAAGGACAATAATAGTTTGCATTGTGCTGCAAAGTTGGCGCCTCTACATCGCCTGAATCTTGTTTCTGGTGCAGCTCTGCAAATGCAGCGTGAATTACAATGGTATAAGGTAATCCCATATAAGTGCAGTAAAGGTTGGTAGGACATACCTCCATTGACGGGTAATCAATTCCTAGATCTAGATGTGAGTATAAATCCCCGCCGCTATGCAAATCCATGACTTACTGGTGTGTTGTAGGGTCAGTGCACACATCCAGGGTTTGCCTATCCTACTCCAATTAACGGTATTAGGTATCAATTCCGAAATCGTGGAAGATAGACTAAAGGGATTCATGCTCGTATCCAAAAAAAAAAAAAAAAAAAGTTCGGACTTTGAACGATTCTTTGTTATTATTATTTTTTTTTAATTTATTTTTTTTTTTAATTTCCTGGAAAATTTACTCATTTGTCGTCTCTTAGAAACAGATAAAACTTGCTTTAATTTTTCATTTTAAAGTTCGGTTATGGTACCGCAGGAAGTGGAAACTTTTGTATCGCCTTCCTGCAGAGAGAAGGAAAACTCCGATAAAAAAACACCTGCAGTTATATTTACTGAGGAACACAAGGACTTGGTTATAGAAGGAGAAAAATGGATGAAAGACACGGCAAATTCATGCACAATCGCTGCTGCACTCATTGCCACCATAGCATTTGCAGCGGCCATCACTGTACCAGGTGGCAACAATGGCGATAGCGGCCTCCCAATTTTCTCTAAAGACGCAGGCTTTATCATCTTTCTCATCTCAAATGCACTCTCTCTCTTCTCGGCCACCGCTTCCCTGTTAATGTTCTTGTCCATCCTCACCGCACGCTATGCAGAAGCTGATTTTCTCTCTGCCCTACCAAAGAGGTTAATTGCCGGCCTTGTTACCCTCTTTCTCTCCATAACAGCTATGATGATGACCTTTGCTGCCACACTCTATCTTGTGTTTGTCAACAAAAAGGCATGGATACTCATTCCGGTGGCTATGTGCGCCTCTCTACCGGTGACCTTATTTGTGTCCTTGCAATTTCCCCTCCTCGTGGATATGATCAAGTCCACATATGGCCCTGGCCTTTTTGGAAAGGAGAAGTGAAAGTGCTGCAGCTTAATTGGACTCTGTTCGATGGGACGACGGGCCTCTTTGGACTGGTGGACGAGGACTCCGTTCAAGTTTTCCTTAGTTTAAGTCAGTTTATTTAAATAAGGTATTTTGATGCCCAGGATTATTAAAACATATATTAAGGCGTGGTTAGGATTTATGCTTATTTGGGATAACGCTTGTAATTTTTCTAAAGATTTTCTTAAACTCGTGCCCCTAGTTAAGATGCAATAAATGAGATAATCATTGCATTGGAATATATTTGTACAGTTTTCTAAGCATTTTCACATTTTCTAAGCAATTTGCACTGTTCTCCATGCATATTCACCATACATTTTCACCATTTCTCATATAATGATTATCTCATTTATTGCAACTTAACATGTGTCCTTAAAACATACGTTAAGGAAACCCTTTTTCTAAACCCGTTATTGTAATTAATCAATATTTGTTTCCTTCTCTATGGCAAATCTAAGTTAAAAACTGCTCAAGCAACCCCTTTTTCTAAGGCTTTGAATGGATTGAGAGAAATAGAGAAAAAAGAACCGAATCTCATCAAGAAAAAATAAGAGAATTTAACTTTCTATCCATCCTGTTTGGTTAGGTTAGATAGACCTCATTAAGAGAACAGAAGAGAAAGTAATTACAGGCAATTACATTATTACCCTTTTTTTCATATTAAACAAAAGTTGTATAATGATATATTTGTCATTTCATCACCCTTATTCACTCTCTCATTTTCTCTCCAAATCTCTCCGATTTGGGGAGAAAGATAAAGGCTCTATTTTCTCTCCATTTCTCTTTATTTCATTTCTCTTCCCTCCCAATTTAACAATCCCTTATTCTCTCGCATCTCCATTTCTCTCAATCCATACATAGCCTAAGTGTAATTAAAGTGTTCTTGTGTGCTCGTTTACTTCCTTCCCTTCTACTTAGTGGGTTAAGCTGACTTTGCATCACAAGAGTGCTGGTAAGTCGTGAGTGTCATCTAAGTACTGGATGCTTGGCTTTGAAAAAGACCAAAACCTGCTAGGCCACTAGCATGATTTCGTGATGATAGTACTCTGGAGCCAAGAAACAGCACCCACCGTATACAATTGTGAGAATAATAGTAACTCCAAAACTAAGACTTGAGCCCAGCATAAACCCATCCAACTGTGCACTTTCAACAACGCAAACAGAGCAACCCAAGGTTCAGTAAAAAATCCCAAATTTCTATAATGTTCCTTCTCTTCTCTACGCAATAAGCAATAATAAAACCAATTCCATATACTTCGAATACAATATATCAGAAATTCCACTTCAATCAGTGTCATGAATCTCAACCATAGATACAAAATGGAGTAAATGAAATTAAACAAAAATACAATAAATTATCAAAAATTCGAAGCACACATTCTTACCTCATTCTCCAAACTCTCTTCCTTCGCACTATAAGCCCCTCTGGCCTGTATATTTTCGGTAAATATCTTCCAAGCATCCTCTGAACTCGCCGCCGCTGCGCTTGTTTACCATCCATGCTTACGCAGATGCCATCCAATAGAATGATGTCCTAATGGATTTTCCTAAATTCAAAAACTAGATGGTTGTTTTTTAGTCACTGGATATATCAAGAAAATAATGTAATCTTAGGATATATTTACGTACAGTATTCCAATGTAGAGTGTTCACCAAACCTCATTGACTCTACTAGACTGTCCGTCTGTCCCCACAAGTAGTACATTGTAGTACAGGTGTAAAGGATGAAACTCATAAAGAATGCGGATTGTTTAGGATGAAATTCATTCATAATTGTCTTTGTTGTTACAAAATTCCACATGGATACATTGAATAAAGTTAACAATCAAAGAATGGACATGAAATCCTACATACAGATCCTTGTTCGAGAAATTAAGAGCAGAAGAGATTTATAATTAGTAAACTACGCCATGCACGCTTATACATTATAGAGCAAGAGAAGAGAAACTCACCCTCCTTAATGTGGAGGAAGCTAGTTACCAATAGTCACCGCAAGAACAAGCCCCTTCCTTGAAGTGGTGAAACCGATTTGCATCTCGAACAATAATCACCCTCTGTGCAATTGCCGAGACAAATTTACAAAATGTATGGCAATCACCGCAAACCCTAAGATTCTTTGTAATTCTTATAGGAGTACCCTCAGGTGTAGCAATAAGACCGAATGCAATTGCCAACTTTTCACTATGAGTGTACAAGATTCCTGCCTTAAGTTCCTCATCCACATCATGTAACACAAAATCCGTATCAGGGACATAACCAGCCAACTCCAACTTCTTACACAAACTATTCATCATCTTATAGATCTCCTTAGACCATGGATGAGTCATATCTCCTACACTAAATTGATGGATCTTGTTATCCACTTCAATCCATGTCCAACCAGGAACTTTCTTTAATCTCCTTTGGTTCATAAGTTCCCTAATTTTGGCCACATCTTCCCACTTACCTGCATTGGCATAAATATTTGAAAGCAATACATAGTGCCCCGGGTTTCGGGGTTGTAATTCAAGAAGGGATTTTGCAGCCTTTTCAGCCAGCTCTGTATGTCCATGGATTCTACATGCCCCAAGTAAAGCACCCCACAGACCCTCGTCTTTCTTAACCGTCATTCTTTCAATCAAATCGAAGGCCTCATCAAGTCTACCAGCGCGGCCTAAGAGATCAACCATACATGTACTATGTTTAACATCTGGTCTCACAAAGTAATCTTTCCACATCGAAGAGAAAAACTGCAGACCTTCTTCAACCAAACCTGCATGACTACAAGCATACAACAGCGAGACAAAGGTGATCCTATTTGGTAATATCCCACTTCTCAGCATCATAGGGAACAAATCAAGAGCTTTCCTGCCTTGCCCATGATACCCATAAGCAGCAATCATCGCACTCCATGAAATAACATTCTTTTCTTTCATGCCATCAAATATTTCCCTTGCAGAATCAACACTCCCACACTTAGCATACATATCAATCATTGCCGTCCCCAAGATCACATCCAATGAAAACTTCTTGCTCCATATATAATCATGGACAAGTCTAGCCTTATGCATAGCCCCTAATTTTGCACATGCATAGACAACAGTCACCATAGCAACCTTATCTGGTACAACACCTTCCTCTCTCATCCGATCAAACAGAACCAACGATTCATTAGCATTCCCACACTCAGCAAACGCACCAATCATGACCGTCCAAGTCACAAGGTCCCTGTTCAGCATTTTATCAAACAATCGTCGAGCGTCCTCAATTACCCCACATTTCGCATACATGTCCACAAGCGCCGCACACACAAAATGATCTGAATGCATCCCAGATTTGTACACAGTGTGGTGAATCAACCTACCCATTTGCAGGTCGGTTGTATCACTACAAGCCCTTATAACAAAAGGCAATGTATAATTATCAGGTCGTACCCCGGATCGAATAACCTCCCTAAATATCTCAAAACAATTCACAAAATCACCAACTTTGGCAAATCCACCAACCATTACACTCCATGAAACTGGGTCTCTCTCTATCATCCCATCAAACAAAGCATAAGCATCACCCAAAGCTCTATAATGACAGTATATGTAAAGAAGCTTGTTTGAAACAATGAGGTTGTGGAGCATTCCATTTACAACAATATGGGCATGAACTTGTCTAATTTGAGAGAGGGTTTTACAGTTTAGTAGTGCAGTGATATAGAATCTTGGGTCAAAAGAGTGTGGAGAATGGGATTCGGATGTTTCTACAATCTGGGTATGGGAAAATATGGAGGTTTGTTGATGATTTTGAGGTGGTGTTATGGAGTCCACCATGGCTGTTGCAGAATAAGCTGATAAGAAACGAAGTTTGTCATGTTTGTCAAAGAATGAAAAGCATTGGTTTTTGAGTTTGAACATGGGACTACTAGTACTAGTAGTTTGAAGCAAAGCCTAACTAGTATTAACGGCCGAGAAAAAATTGGAAGGAACAGAAGGTGGGGGGGGTGGTTTCACGCATCCAAACGCCGCCTTAACCTGATTATGCTTGCTTTTCTCTGGACTAGAATCCCATTTTTCGTGGCCCTGATGCTGATATGGAAACATACGGGAATAGCTGAAGTCATCTTCCCCTTTGCATTGCATGTCATATTTCTTTCTTTGAGAAGGTTTTTCTCTTTTCTCATTGGTTAAAGAATTGTTGCGTTCGCTGTTTGAAAAAGAGAAAAATCAAGCCAACTGAAAATGAGTTTGAACGGTTTTGATTCCACCACCTTTTTGAACAGTCATTTTTTCTTATAAATCAGTTCAATTTTGTATAGAAAATAACATATAAAATTATAATTACAATATTTTTTTTCTTTACCAAGTTTATTTAAAAATCAAATCATTAAGGACTCAGCCAACCTAATCCAATTTTCAAAATTCCAAGAAAATGGATTCATACCTTCTCACAAGATCCTTCAATGGATTAATCCATATCATTATTTTTAGGGCAAATGCTAGCATGACAAACAATCAAATGATGGTCACATGAGTTTTGATCATCTTAAAAGAAATCCATGGTTTATTATTTTATGTGGTCATGAATTGACTATCATTTTAGTCTGTAATGATGTCAAAGAAGAACAATTACATTATTAGACTTAGGGGAGACAATTATTCTCCCAATAAGAACATTATTTATCTTTGATTTTACGGTGCAACAGGATTTTTATCTTCCATTTTTATAAAAAGAAAACATTATTTTTGCTTTGCTCGGAGCAGGATTTCATGTTGTTACTTGTAATGAGATGGAAATAGGAGTGGCCATCTCTAAGCCAACCCACCAATCCTCCAGGAGTAATTAGGTTTGGGTTCGGTGATAAGCTCGCGAGTTAGTTTTGGGTCATGGCTATAACTGGTAGATGCCTGCTATTAGTTTAGACCTCACAGGCGTATGAGGCAAATCAAAGTCGGAACAAATTTTTAAAAAAATCTCTATATCCCCCCTGCAAAACACACAAGATCAAGTAAAAGATACATCCTGTAAAAAATTTCTGCTTAAGTTAATGAGTAAACACCATATAAGAATAAGAAATAATGGCATATTGATTTTTAGCAATTACCCCAAAAAGTGACAATTTCTGTTCTTCAAGTAATGGAAAACATCTCTTGCACTACACAGCACATTTCTGAAGAGAACCAGTATTCCACAAATAAAATTTAAAACCACAAGTGTGGAGCTTTCCCTTGATTTACATCCTTAGTTGATCTGTCGATTGCTAAATCCCAAGGTGGGATTTATTCAAAGACAACCAACCTGTTATACTCTGCTTTACCAACAAGCAATACAAGCCTCCCCGCCACCAATTGCTGCATTCTTTGTATTTTGCAGATGGCAATAATGAGAGCATACATAAAAAATACACATACAAATCATAGAACTAGCGTGAGGCACACAGATGGAACGAGAGGGCTCCATTATCAGTTGAGTTGGATGAGGGGTGAACGTGGTATAAGAGACGGTTTTAGTTCCTTCACCTCAAATGATTCGTATGAATGATTTTCTCGAAATTCCTCAAGAAGGGCCTCCATTGGCATGGCCCGAAGTGACTCAATCGTCCCCTTACTTGGGATGTCCTGCTCACATCTCGTTGGTGTCGTGCCACTTGGCTCATAATCCTGGGCATATGTAGTAGAATGCATTAAGCCAATGTAACTGAAACTTGTTTGAGCCAAAATCAAATGTGCACAAATCAGGAATCAATGCCTAGGAAAATGAGAACAATTTGAAGTTTCATCTATAACACATTCCCATTTGTTAACAAAAACAGGAATAAAAAAGTTCTCATTTTATCATAATAAATAAACAAATAAATATAGAAAATAACAGCAGTTCTGACATGCCCTGGGTGGTTACTCTTGACAATCAGAAAATTTTAAGTGAACATTTTGAGTATATTGAATTCCATGACATGACAGAAAGTATCCACACATGTACATGCGTGCGCACACGCACATACACATGAACTCTTTGCATTCAATCCTCAAACCGAAAGCTTGCATCCAAATTAAGTGCATACATAGCCAGCTAAACAACAACCCAATTAAAAAGAATGTTATAGGTTTAACAATTCATGATTGGACAATTTAACACTATTTAAATCAAAATTTATTAAATATTTTTAGCCAAATAAGTTCACCACCATTCAAAAACGGCAAAATCAGGATGTCAAAAATCTTCTGATAATTTTAAAGTTAAATCCTTGTGCATGTTTCAGGTGGGAGACAATTATGCCTGAATGTACTGCATTCACATCACAGTATCTTGACAGGGATAGTCCCTTGCCAACTGAGCTACCCCTTGGGGTTGTACTTATGAAACAAAGTTTATGGATCAAAGTAGTTACACTACTTAAGGTGCACATTAGTCCTTTTATTATATGTATAAAAGAATGTAAATAAACATTGTATGTGTGTATGAGTTGCTCCACATTTCTTCCATTTTTAACTTAAAAGTGTAGTTCTTAAGGTCTTAAGGCTCAGGTGGTGACCCCAGAATCCACATTTGTAATAATGAGTTAAGGTGATGAATAATCCTACCATATATCTCTGCTGGAAGGTTTCCTGTGCCTTCTCGTTGATAGATGCAGCTTGTCCAGAATGATCCTCCCGGAGAATCTCAAGGGTGCTTGCATGAGCTCCAACAGCAGTCAAGATTCCAGATATAGATCCTCGCTCCTGCTCAGAGACACCTGAAAAGAAAACCACCAAATAAAATTTCAAAACAATCCTAATATAATGTGTCCCAATTGTTGCTTCCCTACCTTCTCCAGTCTTACAGTTAGAAATAAAAAGATCAGTTGTTTTGAATGACTGCATAAGCAACCAAATACCTCACCAATATCATTGCCCTTACCCATTTTCTTCAATTGGAGCTTCCTTACCTTCAACATATACATTCGTTTCTTATTCCATCTTTTATTGTTTTGCCACTCAACTCTAAATCCATGAATTGATTACGGTTTATGGACATGTTATTTCTTCAATACAACCCAAATTCAATCCTCAGGGGTTGTTTGGTAAGAACATTAAAGATTTACATAAGCTACAGATCCATCTAAAAAGTCACACCTAAAGCACCTCAATTTGAAACCAACCTTTTCGTTGGATTTTGCAATAACTGGATAACATGTGTTGACACAAAAAGTCTTGTAGATATCCTACTTTTTGGAATCTCAGAATTTTCAATCCCAATTTGAATCCTTATCAAGTTTGCACAATAGTAAACCAACTGTTAATGTTTTAGCTGCATCATAGCTCTTATTTTGTGTATTTGAAACCTTTTGGAAAAAAATTTAGTTAAATGCAGTGAATTGTGGGAGCATACCACTTTCATGCATATGAATTATGATTTGTGAAATTAAACCTAACATATATAGTTGTACTATAAAAAATCTACTAAAAAATTTTTACAATGAAAACATGAAGTACACAAAGTGGCCTAAAACCTCAGGAAAAGATAGTGAATCCTTTAGCATGCTAAAAAAATGAATAAGCAAAAATCTTTAAAAAAAATTTCAGGATGTAGGCTAGTTATTTATAGGAGTATATGAAATTCATATCTTTATAAAAATAAATAAATAAATAAAGAAAAATACTTTTAAAGAAATAAATCTTATACATATTTAATGCCATATCTGTGCATATAGAAGGAAAATAAGTCTAGAGAGGTAATATGTTATACCAATGACAGACCAAATATGGCAATAAGGAGACGGATTATAAAAAAAAAATTAAGCATTTATGTAAGAGCAGACAACCTTTTTCCATTTTTCTATGAACTTATTTCATTATTTTCTGATATTTTCAAACTGCAATGAATCCCACAATAAAAAATTGAACCCAAATTTAAATTAATCTCATGCAGGATTGAATAATTCCATTTGGTCACACAATTAAGTTAGGATGCTTGGCAAATACAGCAAAAAGGATCATCACTAAATTAGGAGTTGCAACTCATCTCACCAAATTATTGACGCAATTTACTTCCCGTGTACAATGCAAACTTTTACAGATTTTCTAGTACACTCCATCTATACAACCCTATTACAATGACAAGAAGATCTAACTAGAAGCCTATTTTCGACCCAAAGTCCAAACTCTCTGGAAAACACATACATCTTTGTTCATAAAGTAAACTATTGAAGTCTTTTTGTCCACAATTAAATTCATCATTTTCCCATGTAAATAGACAATATTTTTTGCACATGACTTTCAAATAATTATTCACACACCTCTATTTAAAGTTCCTCCTAATGTCCTTTAAATGGAAGAGTGAAAAAGTGTAGTTCATCTAAAAGCTAACCAATTTGCCACCATAATAGTAACCACAAAGGTTCTAATGGTTACTATTTCATTCAATACAATACTAGCTTGTAGGTACAAGAAGTTATGGATTTTAAAATAATTAAAAAATTTGAATTGCAAAACCTAAAATTTCCATATAACATACTGAAACACAATCAAATTGATTCAAAGAAAACTCAAATCAATTAGACTAGAGATTGAATTGCATGGTCCAACATCATAAAAAGATTAGATTTGAACAGTATACTCACCATCAAAGTGTTGAATAATATCTTCACTACTATTTGCCACATCTTGTTCAGCTGCTACGCGTGCAGAATCTATCTCAGCATCATGTTGCTCATTATTACCACAAGCATTCCTGTACCAAAAGTTTATAAATTTTGTCATGATGCAATAGGGATCAGTGGGATTGTAGCTATCAAATCAAGGAAAAAAAAATCTTATGGAAATTGTGTGATAGTTTTATAAACCAAAAGCAAAATAACAACTCCACACGTACAAAATTTGTTGTAAAAATTCAACATTAGCCCCAAGGGCATAATCTAAGGTTATAATCATAGCACTAAGGCGACATTTGTTATGAGCGAATGAGAGAGGGAATGAAATGAAGATGCCATTACTCCAAAAAAAGTGAGTGTTTGGTAGCATAAGCAAATGGAATGCACATTCCTTTGTCGGGTTCTACTCCTTCCAATGAGAGAATAGCCATTCCTTTGCAAGCCAAGAGGAATGGCTATTCCCACCTTTTAAGGAATGAAAAACATTAAAAGTGGGTCCCACCTATTCTTTTCCATTCCATTCTCACCCATTACCAAACTTTGGTACCGAATGACTATTAACATTCCATTCCCATTCTCATTCCATTCCCACACCCATTCCATTCCCTCTCCATTCCATTCCTTCAAACCAAACACAGCCTAAGGATCTGTTCCCATTAACCCTATTAACAAATAAATAAATAAACCCAACAACAACAACAATGAACAAACTCTTCTACTTAAACAGGAACATGAGGAGCTACTAAACACATAAACGACTAACCTGACAAGTGACACCATAGCTGAAACATGTTTACCACCCATCTCATTCACAGACTCATGAGTCCTTTTCCAATGTCTGGAAGCTGTTTCAGTACTACTTACACTGGAGGATAAAAAATTTAAAGGAAAAAAAAAAAAAAAAGGCATGAACAATGATTGTTATGCAGTTTGTAAGCACTAAAATGGAAGATTATCTGCAGTACAGCAAAACGAAATGATGAAAGCTAAAAGCATAGGAAAGGATCCACACCCAAAACACAGCATTAGACAAAACATACCATTGCTGTAGGAGTAACTCCATACGACAATGTTTAGCAGCAGAGAAATCAGCACAATCTTTGGCATCGCTCTCCGCTTGCATAGAAAACTCTTGCCATTTTCGTTTGGCATCCTTTGTGATGCCCTCCATCGAGGAAACATGCCCATCCAAAAATGCTTTGTTTCCAATAGCAGCATCTCTAAGACCAACTAGTCTTGCATCCACCTGTTAGTTTAACCATGAATCTAAATTAAGAAGAAAGCAAGAGAAGAAAGATAACATAAAACCTGATAAGACAAAACAAACCAGCTCTTGTTGACGATGGAGGTGTTTGGTGACTAAATTGGACATATCAGCAATAAGCTTCTCTGCTTCAGATTTTGCCTGCTCCTGCACAGGTTGGGATAGAAATGTCAGCCATCTCAAAATGAAATTTACATCTCTGATCTCGAGTTCTAAAAGTGTACCTCAAAAGCCTTCTGAAATTCGGCAAAGCTCTTCAATTGAAGCTCATCAGCTTGAGTAGCATGACTTTCAAACTTTTTTAATTCTTCCAGAAGGTTATGGAGAAATCCATTAGTGAACACAGAGATGTCCTTCGTGTGCTCAATACTGACATGGAATCTCTGCAACATTCAAGATACATAAGTATTTTACAGGATACTAGTGCAAAATACAATAGTGCAGCTATCATTTAAAAGCTTAGAAACTTTTCATGCATCAAAATAGAAGCAACCATTTGCTGGTCCCCACGGGATTTTCAGTATTAGTTGAAACAAAAATTATTTTAAAAAACCCAGCATTAAATTATTCAAAGTTCTAAATACAGCTCAAATATAACTTGATTGCTACCAAATTAAATAAGCTTAATTAAATTTTCATGATAGAGTCAAAGTGAAAGTCAAGTTACAAACCTGACGCATTTCCCTAGCAAAAAGTGCCATTTCTCCTTGGTGAGTTGATAGAGTGCCTTGAAGATCATCAAAAATCGAATTCGCTTCACCAGCCTCTGTAGCTAAAAACTGATTCAAGGAAAAAGGGAAAAAGGAAAAAGAAGCACTTCAGACAAAACCAAAAAAATCATAGTGATAGTAATGCTAGTAACTCTTACTACCAACCTCTTCAATAGAATGTGCATTAGAAGAAGCCAAGGATGAAATGTCCTCTAATCCAGCATTAGAGCTTGCCTTATGCAAGCGGACAACATTTTGCACTGCCTCAATGTGAGAAATATACAAAGCCCTTGAAGACGTCACTTTCTTCTTTAAATCCATTACTGCCTATTGACAGGATTACATAAAACATGGACAAGGTCAACAAGTAAAAGGAAATGGAGAAATTTTAACTGCACTAAAACTAATACTACCATACTAATAACAACATCAAAAGTAATATTTCCACAGTGAAAAACAAAATACAGAGAAACAAAAGAAGTAAAAAACAGTGTCCAGAAGATATTCAGCACCTTATCATGTACATCCAAAAAAGAATGACAGAGTTTCTCAATGCACTGGAGGTGTTCATTTTGTCGAGACATTGATGTGGCCAACATGTTGCAAAGGGAACCAATTTGTTCTGCAAGCTTAGCTTGAAAATTATTCACCGCTGATCTGTTTTCAGCACTGAGCTTGTCTTCTCTATCTACATAATATCACAAGAGAGTAAAATAGTCAACAATTTTGAGTAAGCACTCAAAACATTTTGCAGGTAGTAACAAAGACAGTACCGATTTTTGAAAATAATGAAGCATTATCTCTAAGCGATTTCTCCAAATCAGACCGCAAAACGCATGCTTGATGAGCCAGAGCATTTTCTGTTTCACACATTCAACAGCTACAATTAAAACACATAATTGCAACCAAATATTAAACAAGAATATTCAAACCTACCTGCTTTTCTCTGTTCAGATATAATAAAATCCCTCTCCTTCAGAGCATACTGGCATCTCTTTAATCCTTCCTCAGCACTGGCAAGCAATTTGCTGGTTTGGTTCAAGTTTTTCTGCATAGCTTTCCCGTGAAAGATAAAAATCTATGCATAATTTTCAAAATCATAAATAACACATATACACAACTCACCTGGGTGGCATCAAGTTTGCTACTTAAATCAGAACATTGTAGAACCTGGGCATCAAATCTATCTTGCAATTCCTCAAGTTGCTGTTTGAGACAAACAAAACTAGTGATAAGTGAAATGAATAATAGCAGAAACAAATAAGATATCAACACCAACAATTTGTAGCGATACATCGCGTAAACTGACCTTCTGATGGGTTTCTATCATAACACCCATTTGCTCAATCTGATCTGCCATAGCCTAAACCAAAAAAGAGAGGACCAAAAAAAAAAAAAAAAGAACAGGCATAAACTTCAGGTAATTAATGAGAGAATGAAGACAAACATTCAATAGGATCTCCTTGAAAGGTCCAGAGCTTATAAACTAATATAATTTTAGTCTTCTGGGACTAAGGTTTAGCCATTTAGTCGGGAAAAGAAAAAGGACTACTAAACATCAATGCTACATTCTTGATAACAACAACTGAATCTTAAATCTAAGACACTATACCATACGTCAAAATAAAAAATGAAATGACTATCAATTTGAGTATGGCATCATATAAATGGAAGGAACAAACAAAAACAGGTAAGGACGGAATACCTTCCTTTCACTCTCCTCCTGATAGTATCTGTCCTTTGGAATATAAACACCATTTTTCTCACGTGCAGCATAAACCTCTATATATTCATACATAAAAGGAAAGAGAAAAAAAAGAGGAAAATTTACTTAGTGAAAGGCAAATCAAACCACCAGAAGTAATACCTATCACAATTAAGTGCTGCTGACCATGTTCCTTGCCCAACAATGGGCACAACCAAAGAATCTTACCCGCTTTAAGCCGTTCAATTTCACCATAAAGGTCCTTAATAAGAGTTGATTTCATCATTTTTTGGTTAACCTACATATAACCATAACAAAAGAGAAAATTTTAAAGGAACTTACAAAATGTTTCAGAATATATGATTGCAGTTATCTAACGTAACCAACATTATGATAATCCCAACATGCCAACAAAAACATGACATACATGTTTTCAACAATCCAAGCCCACTCTTAAAAGGCCATTTATCCTTACAATGAAGAGGATTAAGGCACTTCAACTTATTAAATACTGTTCACCAGGCATACCTTAAACAAATGACAGGGCAGTATACCCAAAAACGAAACAAATAAATAAATAAATAAACAAAACAAAATTAAAGATAAAGTAATCCCTCCGTTGCTATTTAAGTGGCCTCCTTTCCATTTTGGGATGTTCCAAAATAATTGTCACATTCAAAAGTTCAATGAGTCTTTTTGTTTGATATCCTAAACTACCTTTAAAAATGTCTTTTCTCTCTTTCCAATGTTTTGTACACTTGAGGGCAAATTAGAATTTTAAAACCTAAGTGTTGATTTGAAAGCATTTAATAGAGTTACCTAAAAAAGCGTGTTTTTTCAAAAGGGACAGTCAAATAGGAACGGAGGGACTAAAAAAGACAAGGCAGAATGATTAAACTTCATGAGCTTTAATAAATCCAAGTTTTGACACAAGAATACTACTAAAACTCCAAGTCTAAATCTTGGAAAACATTGAAAACATAACCAAATCAGTCCTCACGCCAGTGATTACATTCAAGCATTCATATTGGGAGGAGCAGATCATTCATTGAACCTTCATTTTTGTTGATATATGGAACAAATATTATAAAAAATTTAGCTCATTAAATCAAATCGATAACAAACTCTAAATTTATATTTAATAGAGGTGCATGGGAGAGGGAGAGAGAGAGAGAGAGAGAACAAAACAAATCCACCCAAAAAGATAACCATTCCAATATGCCAATTCACAAAATATCACAACAACAAACCTCAGGCTTATTTCTGATATTTTTCGCCCTGTGTGCATAATCCAATGTACTCAATGTCTCCTCTAGACAATGGACAGCAGGTGAAACTGTGGCTATAATGCATGTTTTGGTTCGTCCCCCCAATGAATCACGAAGTAATCGTGTGAGCTTGCTATCTCTGTATTCCAATTTACTGCTTTAATAAGGATTGGACGGAGAAGAAAAAATGTAAAAGGAAGAAAATAATAATTGACTAAAGGAGACAGGGAAGCAATTTAGACCTGTAGGGAATATGTCCAAGATGCTCCACAAGAGCATTAATAACTCGCCCTAAAGTAAGTAAACTCTTGTTGATTTCTCCAGCTTCTCTTGCACGACCCTAACAAATATAAAACATGCATATAACATTGAAGTAAAAAAAAATAAAGGAGAAAAAAATTATCAACAAGGTTTACAGAGCAACAATAACAAACATTCAACAATTATAATTTAGAACTAAATAAAGGAACTCCTACTGTAAATACCAAACCATAAGTTAGTAATATGGCAAAGAGAGTATAAATACCTCCCTAGCACCAGAGCGAGAAATATTTTCTGATCCAGCTAAATCGACCAAATTCAACTTGCCACATTTAATAAGTTCTTCACCTTCTGGAGTTGCTTCCTTGATGTGTATCGTAATGGAAAAAAGAGAATGCGACCGACTGAAATACGAGACATTCTTAATAAAAAAAAGAAATTTCATTTTAATTCTTTATAAAATATAAGTAAGCAAGAAAGTAGGTAAAAAAAAAAAATGGGACCTTGATTGTTTGTTTAATAAAGTCTCTGCAGTGCGACGTTTCGCAGACCCCCTTTCAAGTAAAGTAAAAATCTCACTTGCACTTGTTACAATTTCCTCCTCTAGTCCTCTTACAAGAACTCCACCTTTCCCATCCTCCATGAGGGGCAACTGTTTTTTCTGCTTCTCCTCCAAAACAACTCTGGATATTTCTTCAGGAGCAAGCAAGTCAGTGATCTCCTCATTGTACAACTCCAAAAAAGTAACTTTCACACTGTATTCTGCATTTTGACCCTCCAGGGTATCAAAAATTTGCTGAACTGCCCGAGGTATGACACCCGCTTCTGGAGGCAACTCTCCATTAGGCCCACTCTGTCATATTTTAGGATAACATCAAGCAAAAAAAAACATTTTAAAATTTAACCATGAATTAGTACAACAAACTTCAAACTAACATAACTATGCGATGCACAAGTCCCATACCTTTGACCTTTTGCATTCACCTTCCATTGTGTAAGTTTTCCCTGTACCCGTTTGACCATATGCAAATATGGTACAGTTAAAGCCTTCTAAAACTTCATTCACTATAGGAATGACTGCTTGTTCATAGAGATCCTTTTGCTGAGCAGAAGGACCAAAAACCTACATACAACACAAATAAATTCTCAATCTATACGACATTATAATCACAATGGCTGAAACTAGCCTAAATTTAGGGTCCTGTAGGAAAAAAACTAAGAGAAAAAATTGAAAATCACAACAACAACAAAAAAAAAAAAAGGCATTCATAAAAACATTCTACTCAATCCACTTATCCAAATAATTTTCATCACCATAGAGCAAAAATTTGCAAAAGACTACTACTGTTTCATCAATCTAACTCCGACTATCAGATTGTTTCTTGGCTAAAGAATCTGGTTCACACTTAAAGATACTGTAGCATTCCATTGTTTTGAAGTAGAAGCAGCTTTTGAGAGTTGAAACTTTCTACCCCTCCATGAATTAGAAATCAATTTACTTGAAGCCACTTTTTCAACGGCCCAAAAAAAAAAGCATCAAATCGAAAACAAAATGGCTCTATATTTATACAGTGAAAAAGCCCTTTTCTACAACTTCATATCGAGATGCAATGCATCAAATCTAGGCATCCACATAAAACAGAACACGAAAATTAACTTGGAATTTCAACGAAATTGAATAAACTCAAACAGAATAAAGGTCCTTATTTGGAAAATACCTTGTCGAATGTGAAAATCCTATCGATATGTTTCCCGGCAATGTTCTGGGAAACCGCTACTTCTCTCTGGTACTCGTTGCAGGTAACAACTTGCGGCGCATTGTTCCGCAATTCGTCTTCACTGAACGGCCTGAAAAATGATTGCACACACATATCAAAAATTCAACCAAAATTCATGGCGATTGCTTACGATATTCACACAAACATACACATAAACATACATACATATATATAGAGAGAGAGAGAAAGAGATGACTGTAAAGAAGAAATGCCCTAACCCTAGACACAGAGAGAGTGAGGGTTCAGTACCTGCAACGAAGGAGGACCTGAACGTTCACACCTTTTTCTTTCTCGTGGCGACCGGACATCTTGAAACAACAATGTGAGACAGAGAGATAGAGAGGAGGGGGGATCGCTATACTACACAGATCGATTAGCGAAATGGTTCTTTCTGTCTCTACTTTCTCTCTCCTCTCTTCTTTCTCCCTCTTTCTCTGTGAATTCTGATGAGAGCGGGATGAGTTTGGCGATTTGAAATTTTGAGACCCGCTCTCTCGTAACAAATCGGGCGGCTGGCTGCCCTCCGAGGGATGACGATCTGACGGTTTACATAGTTTTGAGATTCACATTGTTTTTGATTTGACCGGATTACCCCTGTGTTTGTGTATAATGCCGGGTTAACCCCAACTTCTCTGATTGGTACGTATTTGGTGATGTCTATTGTCTAGTCCAGGATTGCAACCTGGGCCCGGTTATCTTAAGTCTACGCCCAGCCCAGTCAAGCTACCATAGTTGGGCGAGCCAACAAGCCCATGGGGCCAGCGGGATGGGAACGGCTATTGCAACCCTCCAAAGGGTTTAAGTTGCACCCCCATTTTTTTTAATTAAAAAAATTATTATGTAAAATTACCAAAAAGGGCTTAACCCTCACTAATCCCCTCTCCCGCACCCCTCCTCACAGGCGACCTCTCTCCCACACCCCTCGTCGGAAAAAATGGAGGTTTTGAAAACAAAACCTCCCTCGCCGGAACCCCACACCCCTCTTCTTCCTTCCTCCTCTTCCCTCTTCTTCTCTGCTTTTTTTTTTTTCTTTCCTTCCCAGAACCACTCTCCCGTACCACTCGCCAGAAAAAATAGAGGTTTTAAAAACAAAACCTCCCTCGCCGGAACCCCGCACCCCTCTTCTTCCTTCCTCCTCTACCCTCTTCTTCTCTGCTTTTTTTTTTTCTTTCCTTCCCAGAACCCCTCTCCCACAACCCTCGCCAGAACCCCACAGCCCTCGCCGGAACCCCACACCCCTCTTCTTCCTTCCTCCTCTTCCCTCTTCTTCTCTGCTTTTATTTTTCTTTCCTTCCCAGAACCCCTCTCTCGCACCCCCTTTTCATCGACAACCCTCCTTCCCCGCCGTCGGAAAAAAATGGAGGAATACACATATCTGACCACAGAGGAAAAAAAAAAAAAAAAAAAAAAAGAAGAAGAAAAACAAAGAGAAAGAAAGAAGAGGAGAAGAAGAAAGAAGGTCGCCGGAAAAAAAAATAGAGGAATAGATCTGATAGATCTAACCACAAATCGGATAGATCTGACCAGCAGAGGAGAAGAAGAAGAAAAAAAAAAAAAAAAGAACAGGAGAAGAGTCGCCGGAAAAAATGGAAGGGGAGCCGTCACCGTCGCCCTTCCTTGCCAGTCGTCATCTCCTTTCCTTGCCGGTTGCCGTCACCGTCTCTTCTTCTTCTTCTTCTCGCCGATCGTCACTGCCATGGGGTGTGGGGTGAGTGAGAGGGGTGGGTGAGAATGAGGGGTAGTAAAGTCTTTGAGAGGGGTGGGTATATATTTTTGGGGGGTGGGGATAACAGAGGGGGGCAACTTAATCTTTAGGGGGGTTGCATTAGCCGCTCCCCAGCGGGATTTCATAAAGGGCCGATAATTGCCACCCCTGGTTTGTACCCTCACTTATTTTGATTTTTCAGTGTTTTATAAAAAATATTAGAAGTTTTTATGTAAATTTACTGTACAACCCATTAAAAAACATCATTTTAAACAATTTTATAAATAAAGTTTTTTCAATATCTATTACTTAAATGGGAGGTGCAAATAAAATTAAGAGGTCCTTTCATAAAATATGAAGATGTCGAGTCTATCAACTAGGGATGAAAGAAAAACCATGAATATAATCAACCGAACCAAATGGTTTTGGCCGGTTTTCTTCTTACTTCGGTTGGTCCTAGTTTGACTTCCCTTAAAAAGTTAATTTGCTAGCCCAATATATTCCATTGTGAATAATTATTTTTGATCAACAACTATTGCATATGAGGATTTAAAAAACGGATTACTATCCTACATTTTGATTGCCGGATCGAACATAAAGAGTTGGTAGTCTCAATTTTCTCAAGGATCTATATAAAATACATGAGAACTCCTAATATCAATCATTCAATATATTAGTCTATAATTAAAACAAACAACTAAGTGTATGGGGAATTTAAAAGCAAGTTACTAAGTACCCTACATTTTGATTATTAGATGAAAAATAAATAATCAATATTAAAAGTCCGTATTTATCTTATATCATAATCTATCATATATTAACACAAACAAGTTGAATCCCAAAGTTTTATTCTAAAACTACCTTAATCAAATAAGTGTTTAAATTATTTGAACCTTATGGTTCACCTGCTAAAATGTTTGCTCTCTCAACTAGTCACCCCACTCTTGATATTAACATATACTAGTCATCGAACAAATGCGATGCGTGCACAGCATAGTGTAATGTACAGTGATGTAATGTGTAGCACGATACCATAACTGATGTGGGACACACGGCTACAGTTCGAGAAGAAAGAGAGAAACAACTGTTGTACGAGGTGATTAAACTCCATAAATGAGTCGATGATGTCGGTAGGAAAGATATGGAAATGGAGGAAAAGAGACCAAGAGAATGAATGACAACTATAATAGCAAGGAGAGCAACAGATATACGGGTAGTTGCTGGCGGATGAATCCACCACATTATGACGTTATGGGTAATGTTTGATTACATAAATACCCTTTTACACAATGGTAAGAGCTCTTTCCTGTAAGGGCAATTTGGAGGAAACCAAAGCCCCTTTTCCTAATTTGTGTGTGTATATATATATATATCTATGTTGTATATTAAAGCGTTGGGTTTGATTGGTCTCTCAAACTGTTTCTAACAACTTAAATACCAAAATTAACCCTATATACAAGATTATTGATAAAAAAAAAAGTTTAATAATAGGTAAAATAGTAATTTCATACTAATTTGAATGCAAATAAACTAACCCACTATCCCCACAATTCTCTCAAAGGAATAACTATGTTATTAGGACGATGACTCATCATTTGTGGATCTCACTGGCTAATCTTTTTTCATTTTTGGTAACAATGCAAATCAAGAGTCAGAAAAATAGATCTGGATTTGGTGAAATTTGAGACTTTAACTGCATAGTGAAAGTATCGCTAGATTGACTCCATGTGATAAGAGAGAAGAAGGTACGGCTTAGATTCGTTGGTAGTAAAATGGTTCTCAAATTTTGTGATCTCAACTGATTTGTTATTAGCGAATCCGAACCATCATTTTCTCTCATTTGCTACGTGACATCAATCTAGCGATAATTTCACCATGCATTTAAAGTCCTAAACTTCACAAAATCCCAAGCTTAATTGGAACACCCCACCCCCCGAAAAAAAATAAAATAAAATAAAATAATGCATGTTAATTTTTGTTGCCACTTTATTAATTTCAACCAAATTCTGGCAACAACCAACCAAGGTTATATAATGCTGATAGGGCCTTGGCACTTGACTTTAACTCATCACCCGAATGGGTAGCTAGAGCAGTCAAACTGCAACCATGCTGAATTAAAGGAGCAAGCACATGGGACTCTGTCCGCTCCATCCTTCCGGTCCTTGATTTTTATTTTATTTTATTTTTGGCTAAAAGAGCTGTTATATATTAGGGATTTTTAGGTCTAACAGTTGTTGATGTATTTTGAGATTTTCATGTATATATTCTTCCTATTATCAGTCATATATGCAGTGAAAGATGCATCCCATGCATGCGTGGGATTGTACAAGCTAGGCAACCTAACCACCACATGCTGTATTGAAGGAGCTAAGATGTGGGACTTCTCTCTTTCCTTCCTTTCTTTCTATCAAATATATATATATATATATATATAGATAGATATATATATATATTTTTAAAAAGTCATGTTATTAGTGATTTTTGCATTTGCATGTGTTGATATTATTAGAATCATATATATATATATATATATATTTAAAAAGTCAGGTTATTAGTGATTTTTGCATTCGCATGTGTTGATATTATTAGAATAATGCGTTGAGGGGTATATATTCTTTATATATGTGGATTATACTATACAATCCACCTATATATAAGGTATCCAATGCATGATCATGAAGTGAAAAAATGAATGCATGCACATTAAAATTAGCCTGGTTTATACCCCACCAAGGGAAAGAAAAAAAAAACCCTCAAATTAGGAGTAACAAGGAATTCAAAGCTGGGGCCCCATTGGATGTGGGATATTAACTCCAACATACGACCTGAAAGATGGATGATCGAGTTCCGCTTTACTTAAAAGTGAGTATTCAATGTGATCGTGATATGGGTGCGACAGATTAATGGAAGTAAATTAAAATGAGATCGTGGGATTAAAAGGTATTCTAATATTTATATTATTTTTTATTCTCATTAACTTATAACATCACATCAATCATATCGCATTTATATATAAGTTTTCCTCCTTGCTTAGAACTCCAAATACTTTTAGATAAGTGACTCACAACCTATCCTGGCATAACATGGACACATGTATGGGGTAGCCCCTCTTTCTTTCGTTTTTTTCATTTACATTCTTTTTTTTTCATTTACATTCAAGCTTAACCGAATAAACCAATATATGTGTATATAGTGATTTACACAACTCACACATGCATGAGATACAATCTCTGATCAATATATAATATTGATACAACTAATTCACGACCTACGATCCCAAATGCAGCCACTAACGCACAAGATAAAATTTCTAATACAGCTATAAAGAGGCCAATATAATTTATATCAACACATATTCACCTGATTAAGACTATATATATATATATATATATCTATGTCTATATCTATCTAACACTATACCTATAAAAGTATGTATCTTAAAAAAACTTTTGATTGACCATTACACTGTACCCTTATTTTAAATTTTAAGTACTTATTTGCCCCTTATATTTAACCAATTAAGAATGTTTATTTTCCAGCAAAAAAAAAAGAAAATAAAAAGAGGAGAAAGAAAGATAATGACATCCCCTTCTTGAATTCTACACAGCTTCTACTATTATACATGTCTTTAAGCCAACTTCTTATTCTTACTATAACTCCTAACCATGTAAGGAATTTTGACCTATTATGCATGTTAAGCATTCATTCTAATGACTTAAATCAACAAAAAGTAACAAATAATAAGATTTCCATGTTTTATATATATAATACGAGAATTTATAAATTTTCATATATCTTTTATTATTTAAATATTATTCACGTGTAAGGCATGTGTACCCATATCTAGTGTGTATGTATATACATATATACACACATATATATAGTCCTAATCATAGCATTATATGTTGATGTAAGTTATATCAGTACCATACATTGGGG
Source organism: Liquidambar formosana (assembly GCA_039720395.1). Lineage (NCBI taxonomy): Eukaryota > Viridiplantae > Streptophyta > Magnoliopsida > Saxifragales > Altingiaceae > Liquidambar > Liquidambar formosana. The sequence goes on along the minus strand of CM077821.1, from coordinate 39,127,630 downwards.
ATTGTACTCTGTGCATTGGCCCAATGTGCCTCTTAATCTACTAATACACGAAACACAATCCCTAATACAAGTATTGATATAAATTATGTCAGCACGTACTCGTCTTATCGTCATCCTATATGTTTTTTTTTAATATATTTATATCATATATACGTATCCACGTTATAGCGGCTTCAAGAAAGATCTCCTGCTAAGTATGTGAGCGCTTTAGTGCGCGTAACAACAACCTAACAGAATAGCTCCTCCTAAGCATGAGAGCGTAAAAGCGGGTTAAATGAAGGGCGCCTGCTATGCATGTGTCGAGTAAACACTCCTAATTTTCTACCCTTCATATAAGGCAAATACTTGCCTCCACCCTTGGGTGGAGGAGCTCCTTCCCCATTCCTTCTTATATTTTGCCATATGTCCAAATAAATAAAGAGAATTGATTAAATACATGCATGTGTCGAGTAACATGAATATGTCTCCATGTATCTCTATTAATTAATTTATTTGTTTGTGTTTTTAAATTCATATTTCTCTAAAATATTTATGACACATGGCAGAATATGAATGGAAATAGAAAAGAACTCTTCCAGGGTGGAGGCAAGTAGCGTCCTATAAAAGGCCAGATAAACATTTATACCTATGTCGTACAATGAGTGGTCCTTGATAATTACACATTATCAGCGTGAAATCTGACCAAGTTCAAATTTACGATTCTTTTTATCATTAAGTTTAATTTTCAAATTGTGACCTCATCTACTATTATTAATAAAAAAATATATTAAGAACGTTTAAAACTAAATGTATTTAATACTCCTATAATAAGTTGAATAAGAATGCAAAATATGCCAACCGTCCAATCAACAACTCCATAAATTGCATTTACAATTTACTATTATTGTAAAGCATATATAAGTTCGTTGCAAGGTGAAGAAGCAGGGGCCACTTGTGTCATAATATGGATATTTCTCCATTATTGCATCATACAATACACGAGTGAAGGCAGCGTTTGGCTTTAAGGGGGCGCATGGCCCTTGCCTACCCCCCTAGCTCTGCTCCCGGTGGTAAGTGGGTCACATTATCTAGAAAGTGATCACCAAATGTGACTAACTTATCATTTGGGGTATGATATCCCATTTTATATTCTTTTTTATTTTATTTATTTTTGGGCAACATGGAATTCCCCCTTTTTAATCCAAATTAAGAAGATAAACCTTAGTAAATAATTCAAGGAAGAGAAAGTGACAGTAAAAAAAATCCATTTCAGTAAAATAAAATATATAAGAAAAAGATTCCATATCATTAAAGAATGGCTAGATGGAGATAAATATTCTCCACCGTCTTGGTAGTAAACTGTCAGAAGCTGGCCGCTCTGATTCAAAGCCAAAGTAAATGTTATTGGTATAAACTTAATAAATAAAGGACAGGGGCCACCTGGAAACGAACGACACGCCCCATTTTCCAGTAATGGGCATTAAACAATAGCGACACCCAACCCTTCCCAGAGGACCACCACCATTCCCCACTCCTAGCTACAGCTAAGGCCCTGTACGTACTAAAATTAAATGTCTTCCCCCTTCCCCACTCCCCCAACCAATTTATTTAAGTGCCATCGGTAGCTAGTGAAAGCCACACAAAAACAAGGCCTCTCTCATTCTCGACCACTCTCAGTTTCTAATGGCTCATCAAAGCCTCCACCGGCAACCGCTAGAGCCCAAGGGCCGAGCCATGGGCAGCAACGAGCACAGTTGGTGCAGCGCCGTGGCCGGTGGCACCGGCATTACCGTTTTGGCCCTCCTTGGCTCGAAAGAACCAGACATCTCAGATGTCCAAAATGCACTCCACAAACTCCAAATTTCCCACCCTATTCTCCGCTCCAAACTTCACTTTGACACTACCACAAACACCCACTCCTTCGTCACATCTCCCACCCCTTTCCTCCAAATCAAATCGTTGGATCATTCGTCAACTTCCCATCTCCTCAAGAGCATTGTTTCCAATCGAAACAACCCCTCCAACATCACCCCATTCCATCTAATCCTCGAGCACGAATTGAACCAAAACACGTGGAACAATCCTAGCCATTCATCGAACACGAACGCCGATGTTTTTTTCGCCACCCTCTACGCCCTGCCCGATACGAAGTGGTCGTTGGTTCTCCGGTTTCACACGGCGGCGTGCGACCGCACGACGGCGGTGACTATAATGAGAGAATTGCATGTGTTGTTTAGTGATGGAGGAGAGATAGAGAGGGAAAAAGGGAACAAAGGGGAGGTTAGTTTGGGGATTGAGGATCTTATTCCTGGTGGGAAAGGTAAGAAAGGTTTGTGGGCACGTGGAGTGGACATGCTAGGTTACTCTGTGAATTCACTTAGGCTGACGAATTTGAAATTCAAAGACGCTAAGTCCCCTAGGTCTTCTGAGGTGGTGAGGTTGAAGATGAATCTAGAGGACACTCAAAGGCTTCTTGCTGTAAGTGGATCGATCCATTTTCATGCATTTTTTGAACTTTGTTTTTTCAGTCTGAGTTCTGCCGCCATGAGAACATGCGAACACATGGGCAGAGAGATACCACTAAGTTACAAGGGCTAGAGTTTATTTTTCATTTTTTTTTTCCTCTCAGTTTTCGCATTTATGGCTTATCGAGTAATTTTTATGATTCATCTATCCGTAGAGATACTACTAAGCAAGACACATGGTTTTGCATTAAATTCTATATATACTCTGCGGCTGCTCTAGAAGAAGGGTATTTATTTTTGGATATGACACCGTTTTGCAGGGTTGCAGATCCAGGGGGATTAAACTTTGTGGGGCACTGGCAGCTGCTGGACTGATTGCAGCTCAGACCTCCAAACGCAAAACGGACCACCAACGGAAGTATGGTGTTCTGACCCTCACCGACTGCCGTTCGATTCTTGACCCACCTCTTTCTTGTCACCATTTTGGTAAGATACATATATATAGAGAGACAGAGAGGGTTCTTAATAGAAGGATATTTCGTTTGCAGATAACTGGCCAACCTAAAACCCGAATAAAGACATACATAACGATTCAGTGGGCCTACATTAATATAGTACGTTAACGGTAATTGGACTAATACACGGATACAACCCTTAATGCATAATGTTGATATAAACTAGGTGCGCGTGTGTTCACCTAATCAAGATTATATATATGAATGGATCCAGTGTTTCTTTTTTTTTTTTTTTTTTTTTATTTTTTTGGGTGATAAGCAATGGATTCAAATGTTGATATAACTTACATCAACACCATGCATAGGGTACAATGCATTGTGGTTGTATCCTATGTATGTGTGGGTTACAAGGTACAACCCACTTATGTACAAGGTACAACCACTCATGCATGATGTTGATATGAGAAAATTAATGCGTATTGATGAGACTGAATCCGTATATATATATTATAAAGTATTTAAAGTTGAACAAATAACTAATTAACAATATGTCAATTCTACATTTAACTAAGGCCAAAAACATCAAATAATCAATATAGGATCTTGTTAATGTTGATTGTTGAGGACATGTTTATGATCTTTTATTTGTGATCTAATTTGTTTACTCCGTATCTTTTTTTTCTTTTAGGTAGAAAACCATAGGTTTGATATACAAGTTACCCTGTTTAGAAACGAATCCAACCATCCTTTTTATAAAATAGAGAAAAAAAAAAAAAAATCCTTTGGAAAAGCCTGTCCAACCTGTGGGCAACCTGAGCTCAGCAAATAGAGCTTGGCAGGGGATTTACCTCATTCTGTTTAAGCATGGGTAAACCTCCCAACCCGCCCTACTGAAACCTCTAATTAATGTACCTAGCATCGGATAGGAAAATGTTATTCCAAGACAGAAATGTCTTATAAAATGCTTACACAAAGTAAATAATGCTATATTTGAACAAGAAATTTCTAAGTAAGATTTGTCTTCGAGATGGTTCCTTATAAAAATTTTACAAATTTTATCTCAAAGACAAATTCTACCTCAAAATTCTTTATCCAAACATAATGTAAGAGAAAATACTTTTGAAATTGATATTTGATCGTAACTTTCATTTAGACCCCACCGAGCCATACCATCTAAGGGCCTAGATGGCAAATTATATGCCCAACTCTTCTCCAAGTGTGGGCTAAAATTTAGGGCATTTGGGCTAGGAGGGCCACACAGCATATGTCCAATTTGAGTTGAGGTTACTTAATTGTGGGCAAATTATACATGATTGGACCAAAAGTGCCAACACATTTAAGTCGTTTTGAGCGTGACTCATTTGCTTATGTTTCTTTATGTGAGAGATAGTATCTCACATGATCCCAGGCCCAACATGTAGCCTGAGTATATTTTAGGCATACATATTAACCATACTACACTTCTCTATCATACTTTGTATATCATTGATTTTCCAACAATTTTCAGGATTTTATCACTCTGCCATCCTGAACATACTATCCTTAAAAGGAAGTGAAAGCCTATGGGAGCTTGCAAGGAGAAGCTACGTAGCCTTTGCAACTTCTAAGAACGGCAACAAGCATTTCTCAGACATGGCTGACCTCAACTTCCTCATGTGCAAGGCCATTGACAACCCAAGCTTGACGTCATCATCTTCCTTGAGAAGTTCCTTCATCTCAGTGTTCGAGGACGCCGTGATCGACGACGACTCTAGTGGCATGCAGGGAGTGGTGGGACTGGAGGATTACATAGGGTGTGCTTCGATTCATGGCATTGGCCCATCCATTGCTATATTTGACACCATAAGAGATGGACAGTTGGATTGTGCTTGTGTGTATCCATCGCCGCTGCATTCAAGGGAGCAAATGCAAGAACTAGTTGATAACATGAAAAGTGTTCTTGTGGAAGCTGGTCACTTTGTGGAGTGAGCTAGAGCTAGATTTTCTTGAGAAGCTATCTGGTGACTATGGACACCTTGACTATGAGCTAGCTACTACAATTAATTATGTCAACCTCTTAATCTATTGCAACCTCTCTCTCTCTCTCATATGGACTATGGAGTAATTATGTCAACCTCTTAATCTAATGCAACCTCCCTCCCTCTCTCTCTCTCTCTCTCTCTCTCTCTCTCATATGGACGATGGAGTAATTAATTGGATCTTCGAACTTAATTAAAATGAATGGAACAAATCCCTTTAAATAACATCATTGGCACCTCCCTTTTTTGTTTTTTTTTCTTTGGCTAAGCAAGCATTGCAGAAGGGGGGCTATGATCGATGTGATAACCCTACCAGGGCCAGCCTTTAGGGTAGCTACTTGAGGCTACTGCCCCAAAGGGTCCCCGTTTTTAGTTTAAAGTAAGGACAATATTATACAAAGCATCTTTCGTATAGCACCCAACCAATTCATAGTAGTAAAAAAAATGATTTTTTAAATAAATTAAGAAAGTTTTAATTCATACAGTCATGCACAGTGTGCTACAAAATGTATTGTATTTTAGTATTGCACATAAGATATAGTGCGTATAGCATTTCCTTTAAAATTTGTGCTGCCTAAAAAAAAAAAAAAAAAAAAAACAATTTTTTTGTTTTAATGCTTGGATTAATGATAGCACCAAACCAAGTGCATGAAAGGGCCCCGACCCAAATAAATTCACCAATTAAAGATCTACTCAACTCGAGACCCAACTCCTCCCCACCTCCAAAAAACCATTGCCTTGTCACATAATATGATACCGCGATGATAGGAACTAAAAGGTTTTGAAACTCAAACTTTAATAATTATTCTTAAAGCAAAAGCGTACATTATTTCATTTTTATTTTAGAAGAACTCTTAATTTAAATGTTTTATATCAATTTTTGGTTAAATTTACAAATCCTATTTATAAAGCATTTTTCAGCCTACACAATTAACGTGCTCCGCTAGGGGTGAGTTTTTCAAGGAGCGCCACAAAAATCTTGCCACGTTAAATTAAATTCATATGATCGACGTGGTTGTCTTTGAACCTACCCCCCCTTCCCCCCCCCCCCCCCCCCCTAAAAAAAAAAAAAGGGTTGTTGGTTTAGGATGTCTAAAGGCATATACCAAGATGGATTTAATTTGACAAACTCTGTCCCTTAAATAGCATGGCAGAGTAAGAAATTTTTAGTTAGGGTGATCAACTTTAAAAAAATGGGAGATTTTTAGATTGATCGGGCTACTGGAAAATAATTACAGTTAAGTGTTATTTTTTACTAACTTCCTAATAAATGATTACTAACTTAACTAACAATGACTACTATCTATAATTATTTTCCTATAGGCCAACCAATCTAAGGTTCCTCTAAAAAAAATTACATGAAGTACAAGTGACATGCATTACCCACACTCACAACACAACAATACTCAAATGGAGACATCACTGCATCAGGCATGGAGTTAATTGGCTATGGAGCAAGGCATGGCTAAATTTTTTATTTATTTATTTTTTTTGGGTAAGTATGGCTAAACTTTGATTATTCAAGAGAAATCTTGAGAGTGAGAAATGTGAACAGAAAATAATGTTTGAAGATTAGGAAGGAATATAAAAAGAAATAAAGTGAATTATTCGTTTTTTACTAAAATGTTTATTTAAGGTTTTCTTTTACGAAAGTATGAGAGTTTTTTGTTGTTGTTGTTGTTGTGAACAAAATCAAAATAAGTTAAAAGTTTTTGGGTGATAAACTAAACAAAGTCATGTTTCACCAAGTGTAAAAAAATCAAAAATCAAAATTTACATAGACATGACCCCCATCCCTACACACAACTGCAAAGGTAAAAGATCACGACTCAGGAACTGTAAATTTCGAATTTGAGTCTTTACTCTCTCATTATAAGATATAGACTTGTTGATGATTTGTACATCACGAGAGATTAACTTGAACTTAATGATTTGAGATACCCTCGTTTAGTCGTTCGACAAAGAAAAGAAAAAAAAAAAAAAAACCTATCTTCTTATACTCCATAACTAATACAAGCTATTCCTAGCACCAAACAAAAAAAAAAAAAGAAAAAAAAAAGGGTTTTCTTAATGTGTGTCCTAATTAAGGACATATGTTAAATTGCAATTAATGACCCAATTATTATATTGGAAATGCGTTGTAAATGATAACTGTGAAAACACATTTTCTCACATAATGATTTAGTTATTAATTGCAACTTAATATGTGCCTTAACGTTAACGTTTAAAAAATACAATAAAATAAAATAAACCCTTTTGGACATTTGATAAAGTAGGGATGATATCTTAGAACATCTCCAACGGAAGTAGAAAATTTAGATTTGCTACCTCGCACTCCAAAAATGAGCTTCAATGGAGTAAGCAACATGGTAGCAAAGTATAGAAATTTTTTTGCTACCACTTTCTCTCTCTTCAAACCTGGAGGAGAAGAGAGAAGGAAGCGAATCATATAATTGAATAAAAAAATTGAGGAGGATTTCTTGGAAATCCCACAGCAAATTGCAACAGCCCAACCCACATCAACAAGAAATGGCACTAACCCGAACTACAGGAGGAACTCTTGCTGTCGTTGTCACTGTCGCCATCGCCAGAGAAAGCAGGAAGAAACTATCACCATCTCACCACTGTCAAGTGAAAAAAAACCCAAATCATTTTTGTTTTTTTGTTTTTTTTTTTTTTTTGCTATAACCCAAATCATATAATTGAAGCCATGAGTGAATGTGAAGATGAACAAGAAGGAAAAAAAACCAAACAAAACAAACGAACCTTGATGCCGTCGGATTTCATGGTGTCCTATGGCTTAATTTATTTCCTGTAGTCTTCATTGAAGATGTCATCTTGGATACAGGCAATCGTTGGTCCCAATTTTGGGACGGCAGAGAGTAAGAACTTTGGCGAAGCAACCTTCCTTTCCACATGTATATTTGACGAGCCGTCATGATTGATCTCCACATTCCTGCCTAGGCCCCTGCTGCTTGGTTCCATCTCATTAGGTAGCTGATTGCTAGCTCTTGCTCCTCTTTTTTCTCTTCCTTCATCGTTGTTGGTCATCGACAAGCCTTTATGAAGCGAAAATCAAAGAGACCTTAGTGAACGCCCCAGTGATGATGCTGTCGATGTTGAGGGGTTGAGGGTTTGAGAATGGGAATGGGAGGGGAAGGGGGAGGAGCAGATGGATTTTGCAGGGAAAAGAGATAGAGAAAAGAGATGGGATGTGTTTCGCCAATATATGGTTGGGATTTTCTAAGGGAATGCTGAACAAATCAGGGCCAGTCCAATTGGGGATAAAACTCTTTATTTTTTTTACCATTCTAATTCCCTTCTGCTCTTTTTTTTTTTTATTTTATTTTTTTTTAATTACTGTTTTGTGTTCATCAGAATGAAGAACGGTAAAAAAAATTTACCGTTTGAATTTTTTTTATAATATTTATTGTATACATTTTTCCTATAAATACCACACCAATTCCTTCAATTAAACCATCCCTAACTCACTTCTTCTACAAATTTATTCTTCCAATTATCTCATTTCTTCTAAACTTGTTCAAGATTGTTCTACATTTTTTTTTCACTACAATTTTCTCAATTCTTGTAAACTTTTTAAAGATTGTTCTGCATTTTTTTGTTCACTACAATTTTCTCAATTATTGTTATTGTAAACTTTTTCAAGATTGTTTTACATTTTTTTTTTCCACTCTCAACAAGAATTTTCAAAACCCCAATGGAGATGATTTTTATGTTCCCGAATTTAATACACAATCTTCTAATTTTCAATTCTCATCCCAATTCTCTACTCACTCATCTCAATATCCTACCCAGCATGAAAATCACCCACCCGCATTTTCTCAAGATACCAATCAATCATCACAATTTGATGCTCAATCCCCTCAAGATGCCAATCAACAAGGCACTAGCTCTAATACTTGTTTACAAAGCTTCACCGTACAAGAGGATTGCATGCTTGTGATGGCGTGGCTCCATGTCTCTACAGACCCCGTGGTGGGAAACGAGCAAAGTGGCAGAAGTCTTTAGCTGAGAATGAGGAATTATTTTCACACATACAAAGATTTTGAATCCAACAGAACTAATAAGTCAATTGAACAACGTTGGGGAAAAATCTGCATTGCAACAAATCATTTTTGTGGGGCTTATTCACAAATTGAAAATAAACCCCCTAGTGGTGGTAACCAGCAAAATAAGGTAATATTTTAAATATATAATATTTAATTTTTTTAATTGATTATTATTTTTCAAATGTATTTAATTATGCTTTTTATTTTTATAGATTGAGTAGGCAAAACAATTATGTTCCAACGACAACAAGTGGGAAGAAATTTGCCAATATGCATTGTTGGGACTTGTTGAGGAACACCCGAACTGGGCCTAAGAGCAAATAAGGATTAAAGAAATTGAGGAAAAAATAAAAGCCTCAAATTCCTCTCCTGTCATCTCATCTCCGTCTATGTTAAGGACTCCGATAAATCTTGAGGAAGACGATGACGCCCCAAGTTTGGCAAGACCACTAGGAAGGAAGGCTAAGAAACGAAAGGAAAAAATGACAAACACCGACATTTTAGACTTACCTATTATGAATGTACTTGAAGAATTGAAGGAATGGCGAAATAAATCTATCGAGAAGAGAAAGGCAATCTAATGAAGAGAGAAAGAATTTTAATGCAAAAAATATATATATATATATAAAATAAATAAATAAATAAATTGAGCTAATTGAAAAGAAGTTTGAAATGGAAAAGAGAAATGGCTCAAGTAGATAAAGAAATTGAAAGAGAAAAGGCTCAAGAAAATAGAGAAAGGGCTCAGGCAGATAGAGATAGGAATCGAGTTAAACGAATCAGATAAGAGGAGAGAATAATGCCGATTAATATGAGTATAATGCCTCCTCATCTTCGACAATTTTATCAACGCCTTTAAAGGGAAATTTTTGGAAGACTAGCCAATGATGAATGAAGACTTGTATTATCAATATTACTATTACTGTATTTTTATTTTTATTTTTTTGTATTTTTTTTTTAGCTACTACTTATTTTTTTTAAGCCTATTATGTATTAATGAATTGCTACTATTTAGCTACTATTTTATTAATGAATTGTATTAATGAATTGCATTATTATTTTTGAGTCTATTGTAGTTTTGTTATAATAAAAACCATAATTCATTCATAAACAAATAATAATACAAAAAGTTAAAACAGATAATTAAAAACCATAACAAAACACAATCAGTAGACTAAGCAAGACATTGAGAACAAGTTATATGTTCTAACGAGTTCCCTGATATTGCCACAGATGTTCAATAAGATCTGCTCGTAGTTGAGAATGTGCTTCTATGTTCCTAATGCGTTGGTGATTTTAAAGGAATTACACAAACTCTAATGTAGGCTTATATGACAAATCAACATTTTCTTCAAATACCTCGTAATTGTTGTTAGGCATGTGAACTCTACGTTCATCTTCAATAATCATATTATGCATTATAATGCATGCTATCATGATATCTTTGAGTGTTACAAGATCCCAAAAACGTGAAAGTCCACGAACAATCGCAAAACGTGATTGGAGCACTCCAAATGCTCGTTCGATATCTTTCCTTATCGATTCTTGAGCTAGAACAAAATTTTTATGCTTATTATCTCATGAATGTGGAATTGTTTTTAAGAATGTTGACCATGGCGTGCAAGATAGTATCCCGTCATATAGTTATGGCCATTGATTGAGTAATTGGTAGCAAAAGCATGGCCTTCGGCGAGATTAGCAAACAAATGAGATCGTTCCTAACACATTGATGTCATTATGAGATCCTAGTAAACGAAAAAAAGCATGCCATATCCAAAGATTATATGAAGCCACTGCTTCAAGAATAATTGATGGATCATGGATGTCTCTACAAACATACATACCTTTCCATGCGACTGGGTAGTTCTTCCACTTCCAATGCACAATTAATGTTCCCCAGCATCCTAGGAAATCCACGGCTTTCTCCTTCAGCTAGTAACCTAGCTACATTGGCATTATTTGGTGATCTCAAGTACTCATCACCAAAAACTCCAATAATTGCTTTAACAAATCTTTTCAAACTTTCAATTGCTGTGCTCTCACCGATCCTCACATAATCGTCTACAGCATTTACCGCTCGTCCAAAAGCTAGCATTCTCATTAATGCAGCTGTGACCTTTTGCAAAAATGACAAACCTAGGACTCCAGCTGTATCTCTTTTTTTAAAAAGTATTGATCATGAACTTTTATTAAGTTGACAAATCGGAGAAAAGAGATCACCTCATTCTGAACCTCCTCCGAAAATCAATAGGACTATACACGGGGATTTCTGCAAAATAGTCTTTGTAGAGTCTATTGTGCCCTTCAATTCGATCTCTATGCTTAGTCGTGTGGCCTTTAATGGAACTGCGACGACGACTGCTTCTTCTATCTGCATTCAATAGCTCTTGTTGCAAAGCAACTATTGCCATTATTTCCAACTCATCGTCAGATGAGTTTGAGTTGGAGTTGGAGCTATCAAGAAGTAAATTCATATAAATATCGTTCTTCATAGAAAAAGAGAAATGTAGGGGGAAAAAAAAAGAGAGAAGAGAAGAGTATATAGAGAAGTTGGTGGAAATTTAGAAATGTGCATGAAAATGAGGGGTGAAGTGATTCTATTTATAAAGAAAAGAGAAGAATATTCTGAATTTGAACTTCAATGGTCATATTCGCTTAAAGACAAAAAAAACGGTCGTAATAGGTAAAAGACAAGAAAATAGTAATAAATTTGAATTCAAATTTAAATTAAAAAATTTATTGGTGGTTTGAATTCAAATAGGCCAACTGTTACCATTTTTTTATTTTTCAAAAATAATCATAGGTTAAAATATTAGCTATTCAAATTATTTTCTGCTTTATATTTTATTAAAATTAAATTTACGTTAAAAATTTGAGTTCAAATAACATTTTAAAAATTACATATATTTAATCACGGTATTTTTTTACAATAATCCCGTTATTTAAAAATATTAAATAACTTTTTATTAAAATATGTTATTTTAACAATAATCACAGTTGTTTTTTGTTCCAACGGTCTTAAAATATCTAAAATACTGTTCGAATATGTTTAAATTATTAAAACATTAAAATATATAAAATAATAATAAAATATTAAGGTTCGCTAACTCCCTTGGAGCTCCCACCTTTAGAGGAGGTAGCAAATTGTCACCTAAGATAGCAAACTTGGATTTGCTACCTCAAATTTGCTTATTCCTCTAGCGATGCTCTTATCTTACTTTCCCTTTTTTTAGTGCAAATAGTATTTTTTTGATAGGCAGTGCAAATAGTATTCCAAGAAATACTAAAATAATCTTCCACACATGAATAGTGTGATTTTTATTTTTTATTTTTTGGAAAATTACACTTTGCCCCCAATCTTTAGCCTGAAATCACTTTTCCCCCTTTTTTTACAAAATCCTACAAATACCTCCCAAACTACTGGAAGATGATTATAGATTAATGACGTTAACAAAATGAATGTAATGACGATAATGCCCCTATGATTGAAGATGAACCAAGTACACAACGTAGAAAGTATAAGTCACCACTCCTCTCATCTGATCCCATCCCAACACTCGTCTTCTATAGTGAAACCTCTTCTTTCTCCCTCAAAAAAACCCTCCCCCTCCCCTCCTCCCTCTCAAACACTTGTGATGGCGTCCTCACTACCACCTTCAATGACGACCCCGAGAGCATCGCTGCTTACGGCGGCGCCGAATGTGATGAAGACCACGACAATGACTCCATAAGTAGATTCAATTCACCACGGAGAAGTTGGAGAGCAATACGGTAGCGGGGAGGAACACGAAGCTCAGGACGGTGAATTTAACAATCAAGATCGAATCATAGACCACAAATGATGGAGTGGGCTTATAGTGCCATTCACAGGCTTCCATTGCACATGACGAAATTGCCTTAGGTAATTTTCCCCTCAATCATCTGCCTCTGCTCCTTCCCATTTGATGATGTATAAAATGGGGTTTTGTTTACTTTTGCATTTGCCTTCAAATCGTTCTATTTTTAACATTGAAATGCTTTGATCTCGAAGCAAATTTTTTCATATCTTTCTACGTCGTTATATAGATTACAGAGAACTGGTGCCATCGCTACACGTATCCCATCTTATGTAAGGTCATTGCATTACAAACCCAAGATTTTTACACCAATAAACAACCCATTTAGGTTGAATTAAACTAGATTTTAGGTTCGACATATGAAACCTTCTTCTTTGTCGATCTTTAATTGTTATAGAGGTGGTTCAAGAATTTGCAGAGGGCAAAGCTAATTTGTATGGGTAGAGAGAGAAAATGAGTGTGTGAGGGTGAGGGATGGCATGTAAGCCCTTATAAGGGCATTTTCGGTATAAAATGTGTTGATCCTATATCATGTGCGACGCACATGACACTTTCTGTTAACTTTCTCATGACAGCTTAACGGTTTGGTGAAAAGTGTTATCTTCTTATAGTTCGGGAAAGTATTTATAGGATTTTATAAATGAGGGCAAGAAAAGTGATTTTGAGCTAAAGATTGAAGGAGCAAAGTATAATTTTCCCTTTTCTTCTTCCTTCTTCTATTTTATTTTATTTTATTTATTTATTTATTTAGTGCAAATGGGCAAATAGATATGACGATGCTTTCGTACCCGTTACTGCCATAGATTATTAGATTATCAGCCTTCTCATCTCATCAGTTACTTTTCTCCTTCGCCTCTCTCACTCTCTCACACGCACACACACACACAGATGTCTGGCCAAAACCCCCAATCCAGAACCAGCGGAGCCCAAGGGTCGAGCCGTGGGCGGCACCGAGTACAGCTGGTGCAAAGCCGTCCCCGGCGGCACCGGCATAACCGTCCTCGCCCTCCTCCTCTCCAAACCCCCAAACCTGTCCCTTCTCCAAACCGCCCTCCACAACCTCCAAAATTCCCATCCTATCCTCCTCTCCAAACTCCACTTCTCCCCCACATCAAACACCTTCTCCTTCATCACGCCCCCCTCCCCTTCCCTCCAAATCACACCCTTCGATCTCTCATCAACGTCTCACATTCTCCAAACCCTCTCCGACGCACCACCCCCTTCAATCACCCCTTTCCAAGCAATCCTCGAACACGAGCTCAACCGAACCGCCTGGTACAATCCTGACCACCCCTCGTACGCTGATGCCGATCTGATCCTTGTGAGTGCATACACTCTGGAAGAAGATGCCAAGTGGGCGGTGACCATGAGGTTTCACACTTCTGTATGTGACCGAACGTCGGGGGTGACGCTGCTGAGGGAGTTGGTCGGGTCGATGATGATGGAAGAGGGGGGAGTGGCAGCGAGGGAATTGGAGGGTGAAGGGGAGGTTAGTTTGGGAATTGAGGAGTACATTCCCATCGGGAAAGCGAACAAGCCCTTTTGGGCGCGTGGGGCGGACATGCTTGGGTACTCGTTGAATTCAATGAGGCTGACGAATTTGAATTTCGGAGACGTCGTTTCGCCTAGATCTTCGCAGGTTGTCAGGTTGCAGATGAGCCCACGGCAGACTCAGCCGATTCTTTCTGTAAGTTCATTTCCTCATCATTATTATTTCTTATTTTTACCTTCTTTTTTTAGTATGTCCCAATTGTTGAAAGGAAAATGCCAACGTCCTCACGTGCATGTCCCATTCGAACAGTGGGTGTGGGGTTTATAGAGTTTTTGATTTTTATTCCATTGTATGGTTAAATGTGTTATCCTATTATTTGGCAAAAAAAAAAAAAAAAATGTTGAAGGGAAAATATATAGTACTCAACTTTTCGCATAAATTTTAATTACCGATGGACAACCGTCAAAAAATACATCCATGGTGGATGAGTATTTGAAAATTATTATTTGCATCAACTTTTTGTATCTTGAACAAAAAAGAAGATGGTGTGAGATGATTTGTTATTTTTATAAGAAGTCAAGGCCAAATCATCGGTCATGTGAATTAGTGCAAGGATTTGGTGCATATGGTGCTATTCTAATTATTTTTCTAATTAAATTTTTGAATAGTTAGCTCAAATACCGTTTCACTTAGGCAAGTAAATTTCGATAAATAAATTTGGATTACGTGGTATTACTTTCTTAGAATATTCCAATTATACCAACTCTGAAATTACAAACACTTGACTAAAACGTAACGCCACGGAAATGCCCATATGATGTGACACGTATGGATGTTTGATAGTTTGATGTATACAAAATTGAGATTGAAATAACAAAGATTTATATTCAATTAGAGAAAAGTGCTAGTAAACCCTCTAATTTATTGGTAAGTTTTACGAAACTTATTAAACAAGTAAACTTTTGATTTCAAAGTGGTAGGAGTTTGTCCCATCTGTCAAATTTAATGATTATTTTAGTAAAATTTGTAGTTTATTTTTGTCAAATTTGATAACTCCTTATATTTTAATTTTATCAATGTATCTCTCTTATCTTTTAATTTTTATTAATGTACCCCATTGTCATTTGCAGCTAATAAAATTTGACGAAAATTAGTCACGTGGCTATACACGTGATAATATTAATAAACTCGTGTTGCCTAAAATTGCCAGAATCCTCGCCAGAGTCATGGTCAATTGCGTGCCATCAACGATTGGTTTTGTCTTCCTACTAAACTAGGGAGCACATTGACAAAATTAAAACAAAAAAGGAGGTTATTTGTTAACCTCCTATATTTTAGAAGGGTTTTTTGCAATTTACCCTAAAAATAATCATGTGGACAACAACTTGTACTTTCGTTTGTTGAAGTCGTGAAGGACCAAATAGTTCTATTATTTCTCCATCACTCTCTGTCAACTACAGCTGGCTTGTCCATATATTTTCCTAAAATTTTCATTTCGTGCCACATATTTACAAGATTTGCAATTTCATCTTCATTCGAACTGCTTGAATTTCCCAATCAGATTAAAACTTGTTTATATAAATTATGTAAGTAATATGCATTGGGTCGAAACATTAAATTTGATGAAGATAAAATCATAAAAAACAAAACATAGTACATCAATTAGGGACCTGACCTTTGCATAAGGGTCCCCATATGAGGGTGACTCTTCTGTCTTTTTGTCAAACTAAGGCGACAAGATGGGTGGAGCATGGGCTAGGGCTGTGTGTTATCCTGTTAAAATCTAAATTAAATGCTCCGTGGTAAAGTCTATGAAAGGGTGACCCACTCACATATTTCTTGTGTGACTGTGCAATTATTGTTGGTATTATTGTTTGAATCAGATTGTAAAGAGGCCAACCTTTTGATGCAGCCCAAAAATCAGGTAGGCCAGGATTACTGTAGTTTTGTGGTCGGTTTACATTATGTGGCTTTGAAATGGCTTTTTCGTATCCTACTTCATCGGGCCCATGGTGCATTCATGCTCCATTCTCTCTCTCTCTCTCTCTCTCTCTCTCTTATTTTAAATTTTAATCTATGTATTTATATTTATTTCTTTTAGGTTTAGAAAAAGGTTAGGAGTAGGTGTAACAACCCTAATCATTCAGGATAACTAATAAAGAAAAAATTGACAACACTCGAGTCCTGAGATTAGGCACAAAGTACATGTTTGTCCAATCCCGAGTCACTAGCTAGCTAGACCACCCATTGTGGTAGTCATTGTCTATTTAGTTGAAGTTTCAAATTGGGCATTGCTAGACATCTCGCCGCCCCCTTCCGATCACCCTACCCTTGCTCTCACACAGGTCTTAACCTTGCGAGAGGTCGGGAAGGGAGTACATGGTGGGATGTTGTTTTTTTTTTTTTGTTTTTAAAATAAAAATAAAAGAGACAATAGCGTCAAAGAGCCATAAAGAATCCCAACTAATAATGGACCGCTATCACTCCCATGACCTAGACAAGTTATAAGATTTACACTCAAATATTGCAGGGTTGCAAGTCAAGGGGGATTAAACTATGTGGGGTCTTGGCAGCTGCTGGATTGATTGCTGCACGTTCCACTAAAGACCTTCCTGATCATCAATGGCAGAAGTATGCAGTTGTAACACTCATTGACTGCCGTTCCCTCCTTGACCCAGTTCTTGGTAGCCACCATCTTGGTAAGCCTTACTTCCCTAGTCATCCCACAGCCACTTTCTCCATAGGGGTTTTATTGTGCTGTCTGCCCTTGTACCTAGTACATATACTATAATACTAAAAATAAAATTTATTTGGGCACTATATTGTTGTGTAGGCATCTGAGAAGGAACTTGGGTTTTATAATTGACTTAAAAAGGGGTACATACCCTCCCCCATACACATAAAGGCATGTAAAGGAAATTTTGAAAGTGGACTAAGCAAAGTCACTCTCTTAATGATACTGGGCGTTTTAAAAACCTTTGGTTTTGAAAAGGACCAGTTAATGCCTAATTATTGTTATTATTTTTTGGATGAAGCCGAGCAATCATATAGGAAGAAAATGTCTTTTACCGAACAACGGCATCCAAATAGAAATTAAACAATTTTAGTATGCTTCAAGTAAGATTAAAGGCTCAAATCCATTACCTTGAATGATTATTTAAATAAATTTGTGTTATTGCTATAATTAACATTATTGGATCACCTTTTTAGAAATTCATAAATGACTATTTTAAATTTTCACTCTTATCTTGGATGATAACTATTATTTTCTTAAATTTATTTATTTATTTTTCATTCAAAGGTGACGGATTTGACCTTCTATAATATGTAAAATATAATAATTGTATAGGACTGACTACCAGAGGAGCCCTACATGAATCCTGGTTAATCTCATCTGCAGTAAACCGGGTTTTTGTGTTCTCAAAACACCTCATTACCCAGCCTGAAATTAAGTCGAGCCTGAAACTCAAGCCTGAGACCACCAGAGAGCCCACAAAAACAGGGCCAAAACTTACAGAAGGAATCCTAAGCCCATGCCCAGGTCGTAAGCCCTGAGACGTACTTGGCACATGTGTTGAGCATGCAGTGTGGTCCATTGAGGTTTATAAACTGCGCAGGTTCCTTCTCAAAAAAAAAAAAAAAAAAAAAAAAAAAAAAAAAAGGAAAAAATCCTAGGCCCATGTCATTTCTACCCATTTTTTGTGTTTTCAAGTGTTTAATTGATGAAAGCTAGTGATTATTAGAGGCTCAAATGATTTCAGGATTCTACCATTCTGCCATCCTGAACACCCATGACATACAAGGAGGGGAAAACATATGGGAGCTGGCAAAGAGAAGTTACAAGGCCTTTGAAAATGCTAAGAACTGCAACAAGCATTTCTCAGACATGGCTGATCTAAACTTCCTCATGTGTAAGGCCATCGAAAACCCGGGTTTAACCCCATCATCGTCAATGAGGACTTCCTTGATCTCGGTGTTTGAGGACCCTGTGATCGACGAGTCCAACGAAATGCATGGCCAGCTGGGGGTGGAGGACTACGTCGGGTGCGCTTCGATTCATGGAGTAGGTCCGTCCATCGCCATATTTGACACGATACGGGATGGGCAGTTGGATTGTGTGTGTGTCTATCCGTCTCCATTGCATTCGAGGGCACAGATGCAAGAGCTGGTTGCTGAGATGAAGAGACTTCTTGTGGAGGGTTGTGACTCTGTGGAGAGTGAGAGCTAGATGGTTTTTGAGGTCATAAGCCTATTTCATTATGGGCTGGCCCATCAAATTATTATTATTATTTTAATTTGTCTAATGTAGGGGACGTGCTCAACTTTGGGTTTCGCAGCAAAAAATAAAAAATAAAAAATGGGTTGGGCTGTCGCGCATGAAGAAAGAATGCAAGGCTAAATTCAGCTGTTGTGGGCTCGATTTTAAGGAAGCTGAGGGCTGTTTGGCCGTGCACTCTGAATATGGTTCTCATAAATGTGTTTTCAAAAAACAATAGGAGTAATAAAGAGTTTGAGAACTTGTTGTCTTCCCTGGTTTCACATGTTTCTTAAATGGAAAAAGGAACTGAGAACATTATTCTTTATGTTCTTTGAAATCGATGACCTAAACTAGCTACAGAAAATAGTTTTTGACAACATGTTTGCTACTAGTATTAGTTATTTTTTGGATAGGCAAACAGTGGTTTTGGGCTCTGGCAGGACAAAGGGTAGATCAGAGAATCAGATACACACACTAGGCCTTAATATTAAGCAGGCCCAGTTAATGCCAATGAGTCCATTATGCGGCCGGTCATTGACATGGGCTGGCCGATAGTTTCAAGATTGACCCACTGGGTAAAAACATGACATTTGGCACCACCTGGAAACAGCTAGCATGAGGGAAAGTGGTGAGTGAGAGGGACTCGGTGCTGAGTTTAAAAATCTCAGCATCGTGCCGAGGTGATCTCGGTCATTCACTTCGGATATGGAAAGTTGAAATTAAAATATAAAAAAAGTGTTATTGAAATTACCTAAATATCCTTATGAGCATCTTTTTCATCTTTAAATTCAACAGTCCAAATTCAAGATGAACGACCGAGATCACCTTGGCACTGTGCTGAGCTTTTTAAGAACTCAAGCGGGAGTGACTGACTTTGTCCATCATAATGTGTTTGATTGCAGTCACTGGAAGAGTGTTTCGACAGTTTGAATTAAAACATTAAAAAGATGCTATATATTGAAATGATTAAAACGACCTTAGTACGGTGTTTTAATCCAAACTATCAAAACATTTATCCAATGACTATAAATAACTCAGCCTGGTGTTGAGTTTTTGAAACTCTGCACCAAATCCAAACTTGGAAATCCCTCCCAATTTGCCAATAACTCGTAACTCTATATATACTGATTTCTGATGACCATCCAAGTGAGACATATAGTGTTGTGACTAGGAAGTACTGATTTTTTTTTTTTTTTTAATTTTTTTTTTCCTAGGGATTGTGAAGTACTAGTTTGCTTGGTGTAAAACTCTGCTTGTAGTCATACCCAAAGTAAGAGTGTACTAATCACCAAATGGTCTTATGGTTTAGTGGCACTTCTCACCCTATGAGAGGGGAGGTTATAGGTTTGGGTCTTAAGTTGATTGTATTTTAATGTAATGTATTTCTTATTCATGATACCCACAAAAATTTTTTTTTTAAAAAAAAAGTGTGCTAATTCATTAATCTAATCCTTCATTGATTAGCTGTAAGAGACAAAACTTTACCCAAATTTCCCTGCGGGCTAATGTGGATTTTATAATTGTGCTTTAAATTCAAAACATAAGGCATTTGGGTTTTTCTAATTAAATATCTTTAGCATTGTTCGTCGCATAATGTGTTGCTGGAAAGCTTGGGAAAATTCCCAACTAATCAAGTAATTCAAACTTCCAAAACAAGCTATTTCCGGCTTGGTCAAGAAGGGGAGAGACAGAGAAAGAGAGATCAGCTCTGGAAGAACAAATACAGAAGTACAGAAGAGGAAACTGTCACTCAGCTCTGGTCGTCCCCTCAATCTATACCTGCTATAGATTGCCACTGCTTGCTCTATGTGCAGTTCCATTGTCATATGTATTGGGCAGTCTCCTAGAATAAGTTCTCAAACAACCACCTTAGATGGTGAATTTTACCTCAATTCTCTGAATTAAAACTCAATTCAATCTACCCAAAATGGTGAAAATTTTGCCCCCATTAAAACTCAGCTCAATCGACCTAAGAAAGGTGAAAATCTTTGTCCCCATTAATATCAAAACTAGCCCAACCCATTCTGTTAGAGCTTAAAAGTATGGTACATGTTCTATTACATACATATGGGACTCATTACTCACACAAACACTAGAGAGAGTGACCAAAATCATGCAGCTAAAATTCTATGTATCTTCTTTTCTTTCCTTTTTTTCTACACGAACTCCTCAACTAACTTCCCAAAATCAAACTTCCCTTGGCAGCCCTCCACAGCATTGACCACCTCCTGAAAAGTGGACACACTGCATGGAACCACCAGCCCATCCCTCTGCTCAAACCCAAACTCGTTGTAGGCCTTCTCCAACAACATCTTGAATAGTGGGTGAGACAGGAAGCTGGTTGGCACCACGAACCGCCGCCGCTCCTCCCCCACATAGACCGCAAAAAACCCGGTTGGCGTCTTGGACGAAGGAGACCCTTCTTCGAATTCCCTAAGCAAACCTTCGTAATAGGATGGCTCGCGATCGCCTCCGCGGATAACCTTCACCTTCTTGGCCAGTTTCTTAAAGGACTCCATTTTCTTCTTCCCTAGCATTTTTTTATTCTTTCTTTTTTTGCCTTTTTAGAGGTTGAGAGAGGAAGGAGGGGAGGTGGTTGAAGGTAGTGAGAGAGATCTAAAGAAGAAGTTTTATCATGGATATTGCTTTGGGAGAAAGGGAGGGTGTGGAGGAGGATTTGTATTGTGGATTGAGGGGGAATGTCTGCAGAAGGGTCATCTTTTGACTTGTACATTATTTGGGAATCTCTATTATCTATGATTGTGGTGATTTTCTTTTGTCTTATGCAAATGTCTCCATTTACTTAGACTTATCAACAGTTTGGAGCAATTGATTAAAAATCTAACTTTAAGACTTCAAATAATGAATAAGACCACATATGAGGCTTTTTTTACACCACATTTGTTGGTGGCATGTACCTTTTAAATCTTGAACATGATTTACACAGGTTCGTGAGTGATTAGACCTGTGTGGGATTCATCATTTTGGACGGTGTAGATTTTCCGAAGGACGGTAAATATCTAAAACAGGTATATATTTTCGATCATGAAAAAATTTATGATGGGATGGCACTAGATAAATTGGTACGAAATTATTGCTCTTTTGAAGCAAATGCACGCCAACCTCGCGCTGATTACTAATATTTGTAGTGGTTAATTGTGATTAATTTAGGTGGGGAATCAAGTAGCAACTGTACGTTTGTCTCAATCCATCCTTTTATGAGAAGTGGGAATCTCAATTCAGTCATTGAAGCATATTACATATCCATGTGGCTTATACATTTGGATCATGAAACACCATATTTTAAGACATGGAACTACTCAAAAGAAGAGATTCATGAATTTCATCTTCTTCATTTTTTTCATTTTGCCTTTCTGGTAAGTTGGTAAAGCACTTCAATTCTTTAGAGAGAGAGAGAGAGAGAGAGAGAGAGAGAGAGGTAAGGTTTGGTGAATGATTGACTAAGGTGGGTAGCATGTAAGTGGCAAAGTGGGAAGGTGTTCAATCAAAAAGAAAGCCTAGCTTAGGATGAGGAAATAAGAAGGGATATATATTCCAACTTCCCTTGGTATATAAAATGGTCAACCTACCACCAACCCATGAGAGACGCAAAACGTGTAAGGAGGATAGAGTAGATGTTGAAAGGTCCTTGGCTCCTACCAACAAAGAAAACTAGGTCGACACTGTGGTGCATATGTGACACAGAGAGATAAGAAAAGAATGGTCGACACAAAAAGACTCAAACCTAGGCCGGAGCAAAGGCAGAAAATTTTGTGAATGGCAGTAGCTGATGACTTGGGTTGTGGAGTCATAGGTCAAAGGTTGGGATTTTCCATCATGGGTCAAGGACCCAGTTACATGTACAAAATGTGTACCATATATCACGGCAAATCAATTTGTCTTGCTGTCTTGCAAAATTCTCTGAAGTACTTGCATATAGAAGGTTCCACAAGGCCTGTCTATTGACATTTTCAAATCGTGGGGACCCCTTTAAAACCTTTTTTTTTTTTTTTTTGGGAGGGGACCTCGAAAAGAAATCACTTCTTTTGAGAATTGGGGTCAACGTGCTTGCCTCTTTCCTACAATAAATCACCTTGAGTGAATATTATTTCACGGAGTCCTATTATTATCTTAAAGATTAATCAATGAAGATGACAGGTGATCTTATTGGTATTTAAGGAATTAATCGGATCAACAATCTAATATCTCTATTTGCCTGCTAAGAATGAAGGTTTTTCGGTCATTCTTTGCTTCTTCTTCCTTTTTTTTTTTCTTTTTTTTTTTTTTTTTTTTCGTGGGCTTCTTCGCTCATCCAAGTTTAGCAACCCAATCCTTTTTTATTAAAAAAAAAAAAATTTGTCATCCAATTTTTTGTTTTTTGCTATGTAGTATTCCAATTTCAACTTTCTTGAAGTTTCAACTTTGTCGTCGTGGGCTCTACTTCAAATTTGAAAGCCATGATTGAGACTAGGGAACGGCTATTGCAACCCCCAATCTCGTAAGTTGCCTCCTATATTTTTTTATTAAAAAAATTATTATATAAAATTACCAAAAAAGGCTTAAGTACCCTCACCCATCCCCTTTCCCGCACCTCTCCTCACCGGCAACTCTCTCCGGCACCCCACGCGCACTGGCGACGGCGAGCACCACACCCCTCTTCTTCTCTTCTTCCTTTTTTTTTTTTCCTTTTTCTTTCTTTACCAGAACCCCTTTCCCGCACCCCTCTTTCGTCGACAACGAGCACCCACTCCTCTTCTTCCTTCCTCCTCTTCCCTCTTATTCTCTTCATTTTTTTTATTTTTTTATTCTATAACCCCTTTCCCGCACCCCTCTCTCGTTGGTAGCCCTCTCTCCCCATCGCCAGAAAAAATGGAGGAATACATAGATTTGACCAGCAGAGGAAAAAAAAAAAAAAGAAAGAAAGAAAGAAAGAAAGAAGAGAAGAAGAGAGAAGGTCGTTGGAAAAAATGGAGGAACACAGATCTGACCAGCAGAGGAAAAAAAAAAAAAAAACAAACAAATAAACAAACAAACAAAAAATAGGAGAAGAAGAGAGAAGGCAGTGTTTCTCCTCTTACCACTGCCACCGGTGTTTCTCCTCTCACCGCTCAACGTGAAACTCACCGTACAAGCTCCATCGGTCAGATTTGCAAACTCACCTCGCCTCTCTCAGATCTACAAACTCTCATGGCCAAAATCGCTCCTCATTGCCGTCGAACTGGTGCCGCTCTCTCTCATCGCCAGCGAAATGTAATCTCACCGGTCGTCACTGCCATGGGGTGTGGGGTGGGTGAGAAGGGTGGGTGAGAATGAGGGGTATTGAGATCTATGAGAGGGGTGGGTATGGAAATTTTGGGGGTGGGGATATCATGTGGGGGCAATTTAGGGGATTGTGGGGTTGCAATAGCTGTTCCCTTGAGACTAAAGGCTAGAGATGGCCTTAGTCAACATGCCAACAGCCCACTTGGCCTGTCATAGGGTTTATGTCCAAGGATTTTATTCCTGATGGGCATATGGGTATGAGTTCTCAAAAGGGAGCGGCTAATGCAACCCCCTAAAAGGTTAAGTTGCCCTCCTATTTTTTTTAATTAAAAAAATTATTATGTAAAATTACCAAAAAGGGCTTAACCCTCACCCATCCCCTCTCTCGCACCCTTCCCCCGGCAACTCTCTTCGGCACCCCCCATTGGCGACGGCGATGACTCCCTCTTCCCTCTTCTCCTCTCTTGGTAAGGCCGCACCCCTTCTTCTCTTTTCTCCTCCTCCCTCTTTTCTTCCATTTTTTTTTTCCTTCCAAAACTCCCCTCCCGTCGGCGGAAAAATGGAGGCGTCGCCAGGAAAAATGGAGGCCCTTGTTGGAAAACACACAGATCTGACCAGCAGGGGGGGAAAAAGAAAGAAGAAGAAGAAGTACCATCGCCAGAAAAAATGGATGCCGGAAAACACAGATCTGACCAGCAGCAAAGAAAAAAAAAAAGAAAAAAAAAAAAAAAAAAGAGGAGAAGAAGAGAGGAGTCGCCGGAAGAGAGAAGAGTTGCCTCTCTTAGGTCTACAAACTCTCACGGCCAAAATCGCTCCTCACTGCCGTCGAACTGGTGCGGCTCCCTCTCACCGCCAGCGAAAGGTAATCTCACCAGTTGCCCTTCCTCGCCGTCGCCATCGTCGTCGCTCTATTTTTTCCGGCCAACCTTTTTTCCCTTTTTTTTTTTCACGGGAAGGAAGAAGAAAGTAAAATGAGATGGGATGGAGTCGGCCGGAGTGGTTGTGGTAGAGAAGTTGCCGTTGCCGTCGCCAGTCGTCACTGCCATGGTGTGGGGTGAGTGAGAGGGGTGGGTGAGAATGAGAGGTAGTGAGGTCTTTGAGAGGGGTAGGTATATATTTTTGGGGGGTGGGGATAACAAAGGGGGGCAACTTAACCCTTTGAGGGGTTGCAATAGCCGTTCCCTTCTCGAAATCAACAAATTAAAGCCTTGGTTTAGAAAATTTCGTCAACCCACAGGCATGCAAATTTTCCCAATGCAATCCTCTAATTCCACTACTTTAAACATGGTCCACAGTCTACAGTCCACAGTCCACAGTCCACGGTAGAGTTTTCTTAAAAACAAACCAACCTGCAACTTGACAACAGGATTGCTCTCAGTACACCAATCCTTGATATTGAGACCCCACCCTTCACATGTAGATTAGACACTGAGGTCAAGGATCCACACCAATGTATAATGAGTGTCTAAACCAAAGTCCATGGAGGCTTTTCCTTCACATATGTGCAACTTCTTTCCTATATGCTATTAACCTCTCAAGTCTTGGCCACCCAAATTCAACCCAAATATCTATATAGTATAGCTTCAGTTATGCCATCCAGACAGGTTGATCATGGGTTAGCATCTCCTAATAAATGGGTCTTGGTTCATGCCCTCAAAAACTTGACCTATTGCCAGCTCTAACATCAAGAATACCACCATTCCATGGTGAATTCTCTATTGAAAGTCACAATGTCACCACCCCAAATTTCACCTGTCCGAAGCAACCCCGTCGAGTAAAGACTTTGTTTGGCCTAGGTAGATCGTGAGAGCCTGAAGGTTAAAGCAACTTAATTCTAGCTGTCTTCTATTTGACCATCATTTAATAAAATCAAAGCAAGTTGCATAGGCTAGGCCTCATTTTTCACATGGACCTTACTAATTAAAGAGCCTATTGAGTCAGTTTGGAACCACAATTGGAAGAGAGTAAACACAACGTTAAGCAAACTTGATTATTTCGAACCTAGGATGGAGTTTCAAACTTAGCTTTTCACTAAAAAACTAAGGTTGCGTGAATGTGGCGGTATAAGAAGATTAAACAATTTTGTGCTAGCTAGAGATTGATGCTTGGCATTTGACAAAGGGATTTGTTGGCCTTTTGTAAACACCATGGCAACCTTTTGAAATTATTCTCTCGCTTTTTTTCCCCTCCTCTTCAACCTCACTTGAATGTGTTCTCCATTTTTCCTGTTATGTTCTATGATCTACGTATAGGATTGCCCTATAAGGCTATAAGCATATCAACAGAATTGTCAACTTCAAGCATATCAAGAAAACTTCATAAAGCAAACGACATCATATCAAAAGCCACTTATCTCGTTTGGCTATTAACTTCAAAAAATGTATTAAAAAACTACTAGAGAAGATAAGCTGGGGGAAACAGCGTAGAACACAATGGACTAATTCCTTCTTTTTATCTTTTTTTTTTATCTTTTTTTTTTCAGCCCCTGCTCTCAACCTCAGCTGTGCGCTTATGCAACACTGTTTGAGTGAAAAGGTGGCAACCCATATACCACTAGGCTATCATGCCTAAACAATGGCCCGATTGATCAATCAGTAAAATAAATAAATGAGTAATTAAAAAAATCTTTAACGGGTAATATTTTTTTTGTTACATAAAAGGGGAATTGATCCAAACCTAACACTACCCAAGCCACTATTCACGGTGGAACCACTGCTAGAACATAACGGCTGGTGGTTTTAGTGGGTAATATTAGTGTTAATGTATTCTGAACAAAATTTGCAATATACAAAACTGCACCAAACCTAACAAATCCATCATCAGTTGTCCCCTACCCAATCCATGTACCAAACCACATTATCAGACAATCAGAGACAAACTGATATCTAAAATCTGGGAATTTGCAATACACATGAAAAAACTAACAGATAAACAAATAAGCTTCATGTAAACATGGGTCCCTTTTAACACACATGAATGGATGCCCATGAAAATGTGGTTGAAACTCATTGTATGAAGTTCCTGCTATGTTTGCTTCTCCCTTTTAACGCTCTGATACTGCTCCTTTGCTTCTCCCTTTGTGAGTGATAAGAGGTCCATGGTTGATGAAGTTCCTGCTATGTTTTTGTTCATTTGTGAGTGTGTTTTGCAGAAGGATGAAGTAGAGACTGAGATTAATAAAGGGAAAGGAGAAGAGTTTTTCCTTTTTCTTATAGCAAAAAACTGTATATATTAATTTAAAACGGTATTATTTACATTGGTCAGATCCTTAGAAACCCTACAAGAGGGTAGAGCACCCACAAGCATCATTAAACATTAATGGCAGAGGCATCCACAAGCAGCTGTTTGCCTTGCCATTGGGCTACGTTTAAAGTGAGGAATTAATTAAACTCTTTCAAGCATTTCAACTGATGCCCACTTCATCAATTAAAAGCAATTCAGGAGAAGCCAGAAGTAACACATGCAAGAACACAAGCGTTCCAGAAAGAATTACAACATACAAAATACATGTCAATAAACCTAACCTGCTTGCTCTTACAAATACAAATTATAATATACAGTCACATTGTGATTTGATTCATACTCAATGCACTATTTTAAACCCACACACCCCCCCCCCCCCCCCCCCCCCCCCTCCTCAAAAAAAAAAAGTGGCAATACATTGGGGCTAGGAATGAAACAAAGACCCGGCCTCCTAGTTAAATTATATAACTAATCCAGTAAAGGATCCTTCAGAGTTCAGATACAGCAACAAGCATGCACGATAATATTGGCACTGACAACGTGTACATCAGACAGTGTTGTATTAACCACAAGTATTACGCAAGTATGAACCCCACGTACATGACAATTACAACACCCAACCTTATGCGCCCAGAAATTAAAGTTGACTGATCTGTTTTGTTGAAACGGTTGTGATAAAGAATTGCTCTTCCTAAACTAACATTAGTCTCCTTCTGCGACTTCAATCAGCCTCCCACGAACCCATTTTTTAGTTACAGTAGTTGAATTAGAAGGAGCTTCCTCCCTCATGGATTGAAATTTGGCTCCATTTGCTGGCAGGCTTTTATCGTGTTTGGTATTCCCATTGAGTTCTACCTGACCATTTCCATTGATTTCTACCTGACCATTCCCATTGAGTTCTACCTGACCAAGTTGCTTTATTAGATTGTCCAAATCTAACGGAGGCAAACCATATTCATCGGAGCTTGTTGGGAGAAGTTCCTCCTCATCATTCAGTAAATTCTGCAAGGTGTATTTCACGAAATCGAAGTCATCATTGCTGCTTGATGCTAAGGCTTGGCTCCCATTAACTTCACTCTGATCTGCTCCATTAAGACCTTCATTGTCTGCATCTATTTCTTTCTCAACACGGTTTATTAGTCCTGTCGAGGCAAATGATGGGTATGTGCCATTCTCCTGGGAGGTGATCGGACCAATATCTATGGACTCAATTGATTGAATTGCTTCAGCTATAAGCTTCCTCGTTTCCAAAAGAGAAGCTCGAGCAAAAGGGCTCCTCGTTGCTGCTACTTCAAGGGCCTTTGCAGCCTTCTCAGCTTCAGCAATCAATAGCCTGCGGAATTTCATATTATATAAATCCAGAGTTCCTCAATGATCCTTTAACTAACTACTGTACAAACTGGCCCAATATTGTAGGTGGGGAATCAATGGTATAAAAATAAAGAGAATTATGAAGCTGTGGACAAGCAGACAGGTTCATTTGAGTCGCATGTTGAACAATGATGAGCTTTGAATTTCCAGGTCTGAAGTATCATTTATATAGATGATATTGGGATTTGGGCAACTGAGGATTTTTCTCAGCCACCTCATTGTGCTAGTGAAAACCTATAATAAAGAGTCAAGAAAATCATGTAAGGTTAAATCTTTTGATGACGAGGAAACCCTTCGGGCAAACCCCAGGCCCATGTAAGACCCCACAACCTGCATGGACAAGGTAAGACCAAGGCCCATGAGAACCATGGAAACCTTGTTTGGGTGGCCCCAAGGGGATGACAAGAGTCGAACTACATCTACATGTACTGAATCAGGCCATCTAAACTAGCAATGAATAAGGCCATCTAAACTGCTTGAAATGATCTACACTTACTAAATGATTCAATGGTGCAAGGCAACAGTTTGAATATTTTTTTTTTCCTTTTCTAAAATTATAGACATTTCAAATTGAACTTTAGGTGTCTTCAATGAACTTACTTTGCTCGTTCTATGGCTTCAGTTTTCTTGGTTTCTGCAGCTGCCCTCTGTGCTCTGATATTCTTTATCATCTCCAACTTGGAACTTGCTAAAGGATCTTTATACAGGGGTTCCTTACTCCTATTCAACTGCGGAGTCTGGCTTTTAGTCTCACTCCCAGCAGAAATGTATGTAACAGCAGATTTTTTTCGGTGCACGGTTCCTTCTGGTGGTCTGTGTATCCCCACTTGGCCTTCTCCTTGTCTTTCTTTGAGCTCCAATTGGTATGCCATGATATTTAGCCAGGGCAGAGCAAACCCGATCACGGTACCCCTAGTTGGCATTTTCAACAAACCATGGTTAGGTACCCTAGCCAATATTGCAGATCAGGAAAAAGAGAAAAAGGTTGAATTGATACAAATTGGTTATGGAATGAATCGCTAATGAGACTTCGGTCCTGGGGAAAACAAAAAATTCAGTCTGAATTAGCCCAAAGTCAGATGTTCTCATTTTCAATAAATCAAATCATTGTAGGCAATTAGCAAGGGACCTAGGCGTGCCAACATGAATGAGTTCCTGACCTCAACAGACTGTCCCTATGGCCAACACCATATAAGTACCACATGCTTTTTTGCCAAGGAAAATATGATACATTTTTTCTTTGATAGGTAAAAGATATGAAACAAGCAATTACTTCCAAGAATTCTTTATAAGCACTTACAGGATCAGCCCATTTGGCAGAAATGGCCTCCGAAATTTTCCTCCTCTGCTCTGGAGACTTGGGTGCTCTTTTGCTACCTTTTGGCCTAGGCATGTTTTTTCTTTGTTCGACACTCTGTAACCACTCCTGTTCAAGCTGTTCATCCAAGATCTTGTAGGAATTCCACTGCAGTTCTTCCTCACCGACATAGCCTCTTCTAGAAGCTTCTGCAATCAAGTTCTGCCACTCAAAATAGCAAGTTTCTTGCAGCATCAATTTCTCACGGCGCTTTTGCCACCCCATTCGCACTCCAACCCCAATTTTTAACCTAGTCTGTTTGCTGCATGATTAATTAAAACAAGAGATCAAAAGGATGCCATGAAACCATGTGGAACAAATTTAAATCGAATTTTAAAAACTCACAATTCTATTAGACTCAATAAAAACCCTAGAACAAGCCAACTCAAGAAATGCCAGGCAGCTGATAAAGTTTCTGAAGTTTCTAAGCTCATTATTGAAGAAGATAATGATGATAATAATACAAATGGAAAAAAAAAAAAAAAAAAAAAATTATTCAATGGGCTCATATCCCTTGCAGTTAAAAAGCATGGAAAAAGGTTCCTCTTTCAGTGGTGTAGTTTAGGGGACACTGGATCTTCCTTTTCAAATAAAGCTTACTTTCATCCGAAGGTACAACTAAAGGAGGAACTTGGAATTGCAACTGCAGAAACTTTAAGGCTGTATCCTTTAGTACTTAGAATTACCATATACCATAAATAATATGTATGCCACCATGTGAAATGAGTATTGTAATGAGATCCATGTTGGATATGGCTTAGAAACTACAGTTTGAAAGAAGAAATAATTTCCCAACTATGACTACTAACACTTTGAAAGGAGAACTAATTACCCATCTAGGCCCTTACCCAACTACATGAGGTTGTCTTGACGAATGCT
Source organism: Liquidambar formosana (assembly GCA_039720395.1). NCBI lineage: Eukaryota > Viridiplantae > Streptophyta > Magnoliopsida > Saxifragales > Altingiaceae > Liquidambar > Liquidambar formosana. The sequence goes on along the minus strand of CM077821.1, from coordinate 39,096,945 downwards.
TTTTTGCCAATTTGCTCTTTTAGGTCATATCTTCTGTTTAATCATTAGCCATTATATCTTTTTCTCACATTGTCAACCCTTTTCCTTTCTGAAGAAGTCCTCTTGCTCTTGAGCACCTTTAACTTGATCCAAATCACTCTACTCATACTTTCCCCAACAAGTGCCACCTTCTCATGCACGTCTTTTTATCTATCCTTTCTTGGCTTCCACTCATTCATCTCAATATTGAACAGTCCTCATTTCCACAATGCTAACTATATAGACATGCTGTTTCTTGAATGTGCAAGCATCCCGAACCATAAAGCAAGTATATGGTAGAAGAATCTTCCTTGCTCTTTTAGGTATAACCCTATAAGTATTATCATACCTTGCACTTAAAATGATAATATCTATTAAATTATCACAGAGAAACCAAAGAACTGACTTTACAACTAACATATAAAAATTAAGTTATCCTTACAATTATTGGACAAAATTCAAATCCCAAGAGTTCAAAATAATAGATCATCCATATGTTTATGAAGGACAAAGGACTAAAATTACATAACCTCGATAATAGTGAACTCTATAAAGATTAGTGAAGGAAGAACCACACTCCTAAATAACAAGATGGAATGGCGTAAGACCCACCTCTGAGCATGTCCCAGGTTAACTAACTTCATTTTGACCTGCACAATAAATTTTGTTAAGTGAATAAGCAATTCTAACATAATCCAATGAGACTATATATTTTGGAAAAACCAAATTATGAACCTATAAGGAGTCAAACAGTTGAACTGTTGACTTGTAAACTAGTTGCCTTTCCATTTAGTGCAAGTTTGAAACATTTCAACTACAATGTTTTTTTATAACACGAGTGTTTAAGTATTATATTACTTTCTTAACGTCTTATTCTTAACCTTATCAAAAATTAAAACTTTGGGGGAAATGGATAATGGCGGAAGGAATTTCAGAATTGAACGAAAATGTAAGAAAGGAGGAAGAGAAAATACGTGAGGGGGAGGAGGAAGAGGAAATCATTATCTTTGTAGTCAGCTTCCTTGTAGCAGTTATTAGAGCTTGGTACCATCGCAAGTACATGGTATAAGAATGGAAATCATTTGGAAGATGGTTCCTCATGCTATATTGTGGTGCATTTGGAAAGAACGAAATTTGAGAACTTTTGAAGGAGCGAAGTCATCTATTGTGGAGCTCAAATCTCTTTTGATTGAACTCCTTTATTAGTGGTATTGTCGTTACATGGGTGGTTGTAAAGTTTCTTTCCTTATTTTTGTCAACTCCCTTTGTTTGTAAGATTGATGGGGGTTGAGACTTTTTGGAAGCTCCTCTTTTTCCATGGAGCTTAGGTCTTTTTTTCTCTTGTACATGTCTTATGCACGAGGGTTTTTCCCCTTTTTTTTTTAATACATATCTTTACCTTATCCAAAAAAAGAATCTTCTGACATGTAGTTGTTTTAAAAAGGTTTACCATAGGGAACTTTGGATGAGAGCCTCAGAACATGAATCTACATGGATTGAGCAGTTACGCATAACCAAACAAGGTTTTGAAAAGCTTTGTAATACTTTACAAAGGCTGATGAATGGATAATCAGAAGATTTCTATTTAATGAAATCTCTCCCTGTTAGAAAAAGGAAGGGATTCAGTTTCTCCTTAGTCATCCCTAGGGCGATTCTCTTTTTGATGTTATTAATTTTTGGAAGGATTTTAGGACAAGGATATGGGTGTGATATGGGTGATTTTGTTTAGGATATTGCATAGAATTAAGACAGGGACAGGGACAGGGACAGGGACAGGGACAGGGTGTGATATGGATTATTTTCTTTTTGATGTTACTAAGAGACTCCTTGAGCTAGTTGGAAGGTTCTTAGTCAAGGCATCCACTTTTAAGACACATTCCTTCACTATGAGCTTTTATTTTATTTTTACATTGCAGTCATACATGGTTAAAAGATAATGCAATGATTGAATATCTTCTTACTCAATTTTCTGCTATTTCTTTTGGTGGGTAATTTCTTCAATTTCTCAGCCTTTTTGATGCAAGAAATACTAGGTGCATTTTAAAGGGGTTCCATGAAGTTTCAGTTTAGTTGCAAGCTCTGGCATCCTGGAATGGTGGGGCCAGAAAGCTTTATCCTCGGTATTATTAATTGCTCCTTTTAAATGGGAGATTGGGAAATTCACAGTTTCAAATCCTTCCATCAGAATATGTAATTTTAACAACATAATTTTTAAACCCATGGCTCCATGAAATCAGTGGATTATCCAAATCCATGTCAACCTAAATTTATGAAATATCTTGACACTAGGATGCTTGATGTCGATTGATAAGTATAGATTGATTTGATCACCAGTAACTTGGAAGGAGATTGAGGGTGGTTGCAAAATGGGCCATGTCAGTATTAGTGTCTCAAAGCAGTGACCCAGAAAAAAAAAAAAAAAAAAAAAAACAACACATAATCAATGTTTTTTTTTTGTTTGTTTTTTTTTTCTTTTTTTTTTCTTTCAGGCTACTAACATTTGCATATATTGGTACTTTAAAATATGTATGCTTAACTAGAATGCACCAACAGAATGGTCCATAGCTGTCCATCTGCTTGTGTATGCCATTTGATGAGTACATGGTCCCATTAAGCACTAGATAATTAGATAAAGCATTAAAAGCCTAATCTGAACACTGGAAAGTGGCTCTAGTTATAGAATTTTATTCTATTCCTAAATCTTTTAAGGTCCCTAAATGGGAACATGTAAAATTGTTCTTACATGACATCACCTTAGGATCCTGCATTGCAAGTTTGGTTCTCTCTCTAATCCGCTGAAGGGTTTCTGCACATGAATTGAAGATTTCAGAAACATCAAAACACAATAAAAACGCAAAAAGGCTGATAAATATAGAAGGTAGTTCCAATGAGTATCCAGGTACCTGCACTGTGTTTCCTGCCTTTGTTCCATGGTGTATTCCCTTTATTAGCTTTAGAAATCCTCATCCGTCTCAACCTTTCTCTCTCATCCACTTCAGTGAAATCTTCACTCGAAGACTGAAGCTGGTTGCCCGGGGTACTTAAATCAATACCCCGCTGTAAGTTATTGCAACCTTCGTGTCCATCTTCACTCTGAACATAACACTTAGGTTCCAGGGTAGTAACAGCCTTGATAAGGAGTTCACCCCTGCCGCATTTCAAGATGCTCACCATTAAAGTCGACTTTTTTCAGGATCTGGAAGGATTTCCTTGCAAAGTTCAATCTCTTCTCATTTCCAAAGGTAAATTTACCTGATACTTTACCATGAATAAGGGTTTGAGCCCTCAGTGCACCCAAATGATTTTGGAAGGAAGGCTGTGCAGTAGCAATATCTACATAACAAAGGCATCCTCATTAATTATCACCAAGAGGCAATGTAACAGCACAAGTCCAAGAGAAACAATAAACATGGAAGGATTTTGTAGAACAATAATCTGTCACAAAATCAAACATAGACCTGAAACCAGCAACAACATGAGAAGCTACAATGGAGTGGGGATCTATATCATAGTTCCACTGTTGATCTAGATTCTCCAATATAACTATTGGATATAGAACAAAAGACCATAATGAATTTGAAGTTAAATAAGATCACTTGCCTATTGATGCCATTAATTCTAAAACAGTGATCCTCCATCTACATATTTAAGTAATGTTGGTGCCAAAATGCCAAATGAAAACTTAAATATGCTTTAGTTAGTCAGCATGTTACTCACAATATGATGATTGGACGTGTGAGAACTATATGACATGGTTATAGAAGAGCATGGAACCAACTGTTAGAGGCAAATTGATCATACCTAAATACGATCGACCAAATGTCTTTTAATTTAATTTGATATAAATAAGAGCTTAGTGGGTTAGGGTTAATTTGATTAACCCTAATACCATCATTATCACATGGTATCGGAGCACCATGCCCCCAACCCCTCTCCCCCGGAAAAGGGGCAACAAAAAAAATTGAAAGTAATTGAAAATAACTTTCTTTTTTTTTTTTCACTGTAATGGGAGCATGCAGCAATATCACTGAATTCCGGCCATGGGGTTTCAATTTGATCTCAAGGGCATTTAGGGATAGAATCCACAAGTTAAGCCATTGTCCAAGGTGCTCTGAAAAGCTGCCGGAAATAGGAAAATAGTGATACATTATCCAATTGATTTTTTTTTCTTTTTTTTTGGTTATAAATCAATACTATACAATGAGTGAGGTTTTCAACTTTCATCAACCTTAAACACTCGACGGGTACATAATAAATGGAATATGCATATCCACGAATAAAGTTGGCAATACGTAAAAGAATCGAAACCAGAGAAAGTGATAGAAAAATGGAAATTCAAAAGGGATTGTGGGGAAGGAAAAGAAGAGTACCTAATAAAGGCATGGATTGGAGCTCATTCAGTCCAAAACCCAAATCCAAATCAGTTCAGTTAAAGGCATAGAATGCATATCGCTGTTCAAAACCCATTTCAATATCAGAACGAATTCTTTCCCCCTCCCTTCTATATGTATATTTATAGAGATATTTGGGAGAGAGATGACCTCAATTGTTGAAGCTCATGAGAAGTCAGACACAGAATCGGAGAGAGGCGGAGCGGTGGCCGGTGGGTGTGATTAGGTTTGGTTGGGGTTAACTTCGGGAAGGAGGAGATGATGGAAAACCAAAATAAGTGACAGCCACATACATGAACTGTTGCAGAGATGTTGGATAATGGAATAACATGTAGCCACACAACAGTAAGATACACCCACCCACACAGGGTTCTAACCTCTTACGATATTTCACGAGCCCAGTTTGGGTTTGAATAGTTGGACCATTTTCAGGTTCGGCCTGGGGTTGGGCGTGGGCGTGGGCGTGGGCGTGGGCTCAGACTTAGGACTTTCTTGTCAGAACCGGCACATTTCAACTTTAAGGCGAAGGACAAATCTGAACCGTTTTGATTTAATAATATTTAATAAATTTATTTAGGGGAGGGCTATTCGTGCTCCCCTATGCCCACGAAAGTTTTATTCTTCAAATTGACATTTATGCCCTCTTCCTTCTCTATTCTCACCCTCCTAGCTCCCTCATCTGTTACTCTTTTTAATCCTTTTCTTTTCTGTAAATTTTGCTCCTTCGCATCTCCTGGTCTCTATATCGTTAATATAATCAAACATGAGCCATAGAACCATATCTAAGAATACGGACAGCTATTAAAATTCAGTGGAAACCAGACGAATTTTCATAGAATAACAAAAGAAAGAAAGAGGAATAAAAAAGGACAAAAACACGAAGAGGGATTGGAAATTGAGACGAAGCCTAGATCCCTGCCATCGACTGAGCACTACCACCACCATGATTCGAAGTTACAAGTTTTGTCTTCTCCCTCTTCCACAAGCGGGCATGATATCACTTTTTTCCTTTTAAAACAAAAAAAAAAAAAAAAAAAAACCCTACTTAAGCTCTGTTTGGCTCCTTAGAAAGTGTTTAAAAGCGTGAAAATAAAAGAAAATTCTAAAAATCTTCAACATAAACAGCCAAGCACCTCGAAAGATGGCATCGCTCAAGTATCCATTGGGAGTCGTGGATGAAGGCATGACAATTAGCATAGCAGAGGGAGGAGCATATGGTTCACGGTGTGCCACGATGCTTAGTACCTCCTCAAATTGTTTACCTTCAGTCACGGCAAAGTTCGTCTTCGGGAATGTTTTTCAGAGGACTAATCTAGTTAAAGGACTCGAACACGAGGGTATTATGGTTTTTAATTTTTTATACACGATAAATGGGGAAGGGGGAAGTGTGAGAAGGCACAGAGGGAGTGCGAATAGCCCTCCCCTTTATTTCTCCTTGCTAATCCATTCAGCTATGAATTAATTTATTTAAAAGCCATTCTTAATGTATATCCTAAATAAAATTTGCAATAGACAAAGACCCTCCAAAAGTAACAAGCTCATCAGCAATTGTTCCTACGCAATACATGTACCAAACCACATTATCAAATCAGAGACACTGATGCCCAAGATCAAAGAATTTGGAGGGGAAAAAAAAAAAAATATATATATATATATATATGGTGAACCTGAATAATAAAACAGGCTGGTTTGAGCAGAAGAATTATAAGCTACCTTTAAACATGGGTCTTTTAACACTCATGAATGCCCATGAAAATGAGATTGAAACTTTCTTAAGTGTCTGTTATTAATGTAGTGATAAAGATGAGAGCTCCGTGGTTGACTCATATTGCATTGGCCCTCTTGCTTCTCCCGGAGATTGGGAGGTTGAAACATTTCTTTGATCTAAGCGATGAAGTAAATATATTTTAGGGAAGATCATAACATGCGGGTGTTTGGTCTAGTGGTATGATTCTCGCTTCGGGTGCGAGAGGTCGCGAGTTCGATTCTCGCAACACCCCATTGCCTTTTTTGTAATTTTTTCGTTGTCTTCCTGACCCACCTCCTCACCTGTCTTTGGCCCAATATTGGGTCAATTGGGCTGATGGGCTTCTATGCCTTATTCAATTTGGGAACGGCTATTGCAATCGCAACCCCCATTCTTTTCACCCCACCCCCTATCCTTTAGGTTTTTAAGGTTTTATGCAAAATATAAAAGGTTTTTATAAAAACCGGCCATGGTATCCACCAGAAAACATCATTTTGAATAACTTTGTAGGAAAAAAAATTTTCTTAAATTTATCATTTAAATATACTTTTTAACCATTGATAGCACTTATTTCATTTTTTGCCAAAAAGTCTACTTAAACAATAGATTTTAAAAAAACTTTCTTCTGCAAAATTGTTCAAAATGATGTTTTCTAGTGGACCTAGTGACCGGTTTTTGTAAAAACCTTCTATATTTTTCATGAAATCTTAAAAACCAAAAGAAAGGGTTAGGGTGATAAATACAGGGGGGTTGCAATAGCCGTTCCCTTTCAAATTTTTTTCCCTTTCAGTCATGCAGCCACCCATCTGTGCTTGTTTCCTTCTGTTCTTTATTTTCTTTATTTTTGTTTTTGTTGTTGAATCACTAGTGTGTCATTGGCCTTTTGTGGCATTATAATGCTTGGGTGATGTTGGGATATGGGTAGGGTTTAGGGTAGGGGTGCAAATCGGTTCGAGCTAGAGGTGTTTCTGAACTGGATCGAATTAATTCGAGACCTCAAAATTTATCATGGAACCGGACTGATTTAGGCCTTGGAAGGGGATGGGGACCAAGACCATATCAAATTTTTTGGTTTGGGCCGAGTCGGTTCTCGGTTTTTTTTTTTTTTTTTTTGGTAAAAGGTAAGAAATTTATTGAATAAGTATTATTATTCAATGAATAAGTATTATTATTCATTGAATAATACTTCTTTATTGAGTATAATACATTAATATTAACATATAATTATATATATATATATATATTGAAATAAAGGAATTCAGTCTAGTCGAGTTCTAAAATCTCCTAAACCATGAATCAGACCGAATTAATTCGAGACTTTAAAATTTGAATCGGAATTGAACCGATTACTGTTTGGGCTGGACTGGAATTTGACCGAATTGATTAGACCGGTCCGGTCCTCAAGTCTACCCGAACCATTTTGCACCCCTAGTTTGCGGGTTTATTCTTCTCTTATGTAACCCCAAACCCATAGGAAAAAAAAAAAAAAAAAAAAAGAAGACGTTTCACTTGGTGTGTTGTATTCTATGTACATGGAATATGGCGATTTTTTTTTATTTTTATGAATTTTTTTAATATTCTTTGATTTATTTATTAATTTCATTCTTAAAATTTAAATAATTTTGCCAAATGGGCTATAATAATTGTACAAAGGAGTGCACCAAGAGCTATGAGGGTAGGTTTGGTTGTTGAATGTTTTAGTATAGTGAGAGTTTCTATTGACATCCCCAAAACTTATTTTTCATGAAAATATAAAATGTTTTTATGAACTGGCTCTTGGTATATTTAAAAACATCATTTTAAAGGACAAATATTGAAAACACTTTCTCTTATAAAGTTTTTTAAAATGATATTTTCTAATGGATTAGGCGATCAATTTTCATAAAAATATTTTATATATTTTCATAAAATCCTAAAAAATCTAAGACAAATGAAGGAAAAAAAAAAGCAAACCTTGGGTGCCCATAACGGCCCCCTTTAGTACACCCCTACTTATCCAGGCCTAAGTGCCCAACATTTAATCCGGCCCACGGGCGACCTGTCCACGAAATATAATCTTCCAGTTCTCTAACCGTGATTCCTTCTAGGGTTTTGCAGGCGAAAACCCTCGTCAGTCTTCTCTCTCTCTCTCTCCCTCTCTCCGTCTCTCTTTCTCTCTCCAAAGGTCTTCACCTATGAGCAGATCAGGTCAGCCTCCGGATCTGAAGAAGTAAGCCCCCACTGTCTTTTATTCTTAAATCTCTTCTAGGGTTTCTTTCATTATCGTGTTTGTATATATTATTAATATTGCTTTTTTTTTTTTTGGGTTCTATTGTGTGTGAAACAGGTACATGGACAAGAAGCTTCAGAGTAAGTTCTCGACTTCTCAGTAGTTTACGTGTTTCGTATAGCCCTTTTCATGTTTTGTTCTAACTTTGTCCTTATTATTCGTGATCTGATGAGATTTCTCATCACCGTTATGATCTGTTTGCTTGCTGAGAAAGTATAGAAAAGAATAGAAAATGTTAGTGTTGAATTTTTTATTTTTCATAATTTAGGACCTGAGAAAAAAAAAAAAAACATTTATCCCTATTCAACTTAGCCCCGTCACAACTTTTTGGCTCAGCTGAGGTGAGAGTTTTGTAGTTTGATTTTTGCTAACCAAAAGTACATAAAACATTGGGTTAGAAATTTAGGCTGCGTTTGGGAATGCGGATTTGGATTTGGGGTGTGGATTTGAAATCCACGTATTTGAAAATCCATGGATTTAAAAATCTGCTGTTTGGATCAAGTATTTGAAGGAAGGATTTCAAAATCTGGATTTCTAAATGCACATACTTTACAATCTCATTTTTATACTAAAATTCATCCAAATGCACAGTGTTTTGTCCCTTTAAAGAATGGTAGATTTGCCTTGTTCTCCATACAATATACATTTTATTATTATCATTATTATCATTACTATTATTATTATTCTTTTAAAGAATGAAACAACAACATTATACGAAGAAAGTACTCAAATGAGACTAATTAAACCTTGATTATGCCACACTGTGCCAATACATAACTGTGTCATTTCACAACCGTAGTCTTGGTGCATGCGACAGCCATCAACTTCAATGAACACAACTTGGTGAGTCTATTCAACTAGCATGGGTTCATTCACCATGCCAAGTCAAACTTGTATCAAAACCCACAAACCCTGCCATTAAACAAGCAAGCTTAAAAAAGGGGCAGTGTAGAGAGTCCTTCATATGTTTTTTTATTATGAGAAGTCCTGCCTTATATGTAGAATTCAGAACTGAGGAGTCCTTCCTCATATGTAGATAATGATGGTTCATTTCTTCATTAAAAAAAAAATGTAGATAATGATGGTTCATGTGGGTTGGTTGGCTCTCTAAAAGGAAGGAAAATATTTCATCACCAACTTTTACCCCAACTCTCTTGTAAGAGTGGGGTCCATACTTGGTTTAAAACTTTTAATGTAAATTGAACCTTGTCCATGGAATCATGGTGTAGGTAGTAGCCGATAATATGAGCCATAGAATGTGGGATGTACATGCTCTGGTCTTTAAGAAACCTCTCTTTGTCATTGATGCTTTCATGGATTAGATTAGCCATGCATTTTAAAGATGCCGAGCGATCGAAATTGTGGATCATCTGGTTGGTCCAGAGCCCACATAATGCTAAGAAATATTCTTGGTCATCACAGTGAGGCATATTTTGAAGAATTTGGCAGTTGTGATTGAAATTATGGATCATCTGGTTCGGTCATGGCGATGTTCCAGAGCCCACTTAATGGTAAGATATGTTCTTGGTTGTCATAGTGAAGCATATTTTTGAAGAATTTGGTAGTTGTGTTGTTTTAGGTGCATTTTTCCACATGCGAGATAGATAGAATAGAAGAAGAGGGAAAAGTGGTTTGTTTCAAGGGAGTTGTTGCTCGAATAATGGTAGGAGGATATATTTGGTGCATTGCCAAATCCTTGGTCAAACCTTCTCCTTGGTTCAACCTTTCTATTTTGGGATTTGGCAAACCTGTGTTTGAACTCAACAGTCATGCATGATCCTCCTAGGGACCTGAGAGTATCTCATTCTATAAAAAGCTCAGCTCTGTCTTTCTCACAATTCGAATTCTTCAAGGAAGAATAGTAGACCTATTTCTCTTTCTCTCTCTTCATAGTACAAAGGTAATGAAATTAAGTAATAATACTAATCCTTGCTTACCAATGAGTTGGTCATCGAAATCTTAGCTCGTGTTGGCGCCTCCTCTTTCGCAGACCTCTTCAATGCCAAGCTCAGGTTTATGCGTAGGTATGAGTAGAAATAATACTAATAATTGTAGTAATATTATTAATATTACTATTATTAGTATTAATAATATTACTACTATTATTTCAAATTTCTTTAACCAAAAAAGAAAACGAATACTATTATTATTAGTAATAGTAGTAATATTATTAATACGTGTAGATGTATATCAGCATGCATTGGAAATTTATCAGCACGTATATTAGTATTACTACTAAAAGCCTACACTATTAATACTTATAATAGTGGTAATAATATTATTTTGCAACTGCAAGGATTTTTGTGAAGCAGCTGCTCATACCTACGTATATCAGCTGCTCTTCTATCTTTCACACCCCCTCGCTGGTCCTATATTTGTCAAGGCTGTAACAGCTGGCAGTTTGGGCTGTTAAGAGCTCATTTGACAAATCATTGGTACCCATTGGATTGTTGCATTGAAATTGTGTTCCAATTTTTGTTCTTTGTGTATGATTATGTAGACAACAACATTGGTGAATTTGAGAAGTTGGTTAATATTTTGTTTTTGAATAAAGGGCATACAATCATAACACTTGCAAAATCCCCCCCCCCCAAAAAAAAAAAAATGCTGGCAATGTGATCCTCTGTATTTAATCATAACATATTAACTTCTCAAATTCACCAATACTGTCGTTAACATAATCACTCACCATGAACAAAAATTGGAACACATGTAAGTTTTATGATTGTATGCCCCAATTATGATTATAGACTTAGGTTGGTGCTTTCTTTCACACATGCACACACACATATATATGTATGTATGTATATATATCTCTATATATTTGTTTCGTTAACTGTTTTGTACTCCATGTGAACCATGTGGATCTTCAAAATATTTATCAAGAACTTTACACCTTCTCCATGAATTTTTGAGTAATTAAATTGAAAGAGGATGCTAGTATGCATAGGTACCACACCCATAGAAATCACCATGAGACAAATAAGAAAGCTTTTCTGAAGTCATTCACTGTAAAATTGTAGCTTTAACAAAATGGTGAGCCTTTTTCGGTGGCTCGTCAGGGTACTTGGTGGTCAATTTATTTATGTCAGATGTTGGATAATTATAAAATTTAAATTGTTTAATGCGAATTTGTACTCTATTGCAGTCAAGCTGAATGCAAATCGAATGGTTGTTGGAACACTTCGTGGGTTTGACCAGTTTATGAATCTGGTGGTTGACAACACTGTGGAAGTGAACTGGCAATGAGAAAAATGATATAGGCATGGTGGTAGGTCTCTCCTCTTCAACCCTTTTTTTTTTTTCTTTAAATCATTTGCTTGATATTTTAATCTGACGTTTGAGTATGATGCTGTAATTGATTCAGCCTTTTGCAATTGATTGATGTCACATTTGTTTCTGCAGGTTATCCGCGGAAACAGTGTGGTTACTGTTGAAGCTCTAGAACCAGTAAGCAGAACACAGTGACTGCAGTTCTGTTATGGTATGGATTCAATGTAATGTAAACTGGCAGTTTCTTGGACGGTATAGCCTACTAGTATGCAATAGAAGATATTCTGTAATTGTGGATCTGATTTATTGGATTTTCACCCCTTTCCTGGCTCGATTGCCCATTTCAAGTGGGTTTAATGAAGCACATAACTACCATGGGTTTATGGGTTTTGGTGGGATGACATATCTTGGTTAGCATGATGTTAATACCACACTACATTAGTTTATTAGCTTTGCTTTCTTGTTGTGGCAAAGTTGTTGTATTTGAGATTTGGAGATAATCCCTTTGACTTTGCATAAATGTTTTCATCTGCCTATTTAGGTGTCACTCAATCAGGCTTGAGTGTTCAAGCATTGAGTGTTACTTGCTTGAATTTGGTTCTGCTTGAGCTTAAACTGAGTTCCGCTACTGCTGTTCATGCTTGGTTCATGATAGCTTAGCTGAGGTTAACAAGGCTATATTTTTATGCTCATATTGTCCAATTGAATGGTGACTGAGGCATGCTGGAAAACTAGGCCTCGAGTGGCTCGGATTCTAATTTTATGCTACTTCTCTAGCTGTATTTGGTTTGGGATTTAAAAAACTTTGACCAACCTTATCTGTTTAGATTGAAAAACATGTTCAGGATTTGGAATATATGTATGTTTGTATGTACGTACATGCAGGATATTAGCTTACTGGTATAGCATGCCCCTGGTAATTCTGTCGTCATGCCTGGGCTGTGAGGGCTCTCAGCCACATGGATAGTTCCATGTGCTCATCAGATGTGGATGACGAGGCTCGATCCATGGGTCCAAAACTATGGGATATAAAGAATACTCCAATCCTGATCCATAGGATTAATTGTGGATCCAACACAACAATATAAACATTTGAGTTGTTTAGTCTTGGAAGCAAGCTTCAGGATTTTAATAATACTATCATATTGGATTGCATTATTAGATTAGATATCAATCAAATAAGGTTGAAGTGTTACTAAAAACCCATCAGGCTCCTGACTTGGATTTCAGATGATTTTCCCAACTTGTTGGATTTGGATGTGCCCTTTTTATTATAAGATCTTGATCTGGCGTCTTTTCTTGGGGTATACAAGTAGGTTAATTACTCCTGAGGGCTAATGAAAATATACTACATGTATTTTTTAGTAGTAAAAAAAATGAGGTTTTACTGTTTGCTACAAAAATTAAGAAATAATAAATAATAAATGTAAAAACTAGGAACTGTCTGTCTTGGGTGAAAAATGTCATGCCACAAAAATCAAGGTACACAAATTTGTCCATCGAGTGTTAAACGTCACCAATGATCCTTAGCACAATTGGTATCTGGGCGGGTGAGGTTATGGTTTGGTTTAAGGTTCAAGTTTGTGATAAAACAAATAGGAGTAAAATAAAGAAAAAGCACGGCCAATTGTCCAAAATGGCAATTTTGGCAAATAGAATCTAGCATAGTGTGCCAATCTGTGCCATTTGACGAGTCTTTTCCTGTTGGCTTTCCTATGATGCTCCTTCAGCTTGGCTAACATTTCTTGACATTCTGGCTCAAAACTGTTCCGTTGAAGATGGGGTTGAATGAGTTGGAAAGAGGGCCACAGCACAAATAAAGCCCTAAAAAGTGTGAGGCCGTAATGTTGCCTAGAGATGTCCCATTGAAAGGTGAATGCCACCGTTTTGTCACATTTTGCATAGAGCTCTGATCATTTGAAGGTGCCAAAGCTTCTAACACAGTGCTAAAGTTAGAACTTTAAAAAAGACCCTCTTTTGTTAGCAATGATGAAGTGCTGCCCGCCCAGTTGAGTTTGAATTTGAAACAGTAAAAATTATACTGAGTTACATAACGGGCAGCACTGCTCTTAAAAGGTGTTGAAAGTGTCTTTTGTACCCTCACTCTCTGCTTTCTAAACTGTACGTTGGCTGTCTACACATTCCACTAGGCCATCAGAAACCAACTGCCAAAGCAAAAAGCTTAAAGCCCCAAGAAGACAAACCAAAAAAATAATAACTACAATAATGATAAAATGTTGGGTGGAGATTTTGAAAATAGTATCTGTATGTTGTAGGGTTATAGACATTTCAAACTATTGTAAATCTCATGTTTTTTACTGTACACAAACTATATTTACACCATGTAACCAAAAAACAAAACAAAAGAGGTAGGGAGAAGAGGAGAGTATACTATGCCAGTGATTCTTGGGACTGCCCATCAAAAAGTGGAAGGTTTTCATTTTTTTTTTTCCTTTTTTGGGTTAGTCATTAATTGGTTTAATCTTGTCATTTAACTAATACAAAGTGGGCAATGATCTTATTCATATTCAATAATCACTTACTCGAAGGCTTGGTCCCAGTTCGGCAAAATAAATAAATGAATAAATAGTTTAAAAAAAAAAAAAGTTTGTTGCACATGATCATCAAACCTTTCATGTTTCTGAAGTCACTATATCTGATGGGGGTAATGAATTCCGCATTAGAGATTGTCAATGAAAAAAATGGATATAATTGAATAACTTTGGACCATCAAATTTAACAGTGTTGCCGTTTTCACTGTGCTAGCTCGACTCCACATGCGACCATCCGTTTGTGTGCCCAATTCTAGTTCAAAAGGATGTCCTACTCTTCCTTTCCTTTTGGTACTTGGTTTTCCACTTCCTTTCCTTTATCCGGTTTTGCTGTCTTTCAATGTCTCAAGAATTCTAAAACTGTTCTTTATCCAAAAAAAGAAAAAGGAATTCTAAAACGGTTGATTAATTGTAACATGATTATATATAAATATTATTACATATTTATCTTATAATTCTTATTAATCCCATTGGCCGCCCGTTGACTTAATTGAATTTTAATGACGGCGATCCATCGAGTCATCACTCATCACATTCTATAAGAAAAATTTATGAATGATTTTGGTGTGATTAATTTAATTTAAAAATCCTATGAATGATTTTGGTGTGGTTATGATTAATTTAATTCAAAAATCCAAGAGGGTCATTGTCTATGGCGCAGGGGGAATGGGCTCACCCCATGTCTTAAACATTTGATACTGACAAATGATGAACCAGAAAAGCACAATTAAAGAGCAATTTCGTTTTTTAAAAAAAAAAAACAGTAAAGAGCTAATGTGACTTACCCAACTGCAGTTTTGCATCTGAGCCTTCCACATTCTCCAGTGTATGTATGACTATGGCATTGGCAATGTGGTGGGTGGGGCCATATGATTGATATCTCAACAACCTTATGATTATAATAAGACTATGATTAGGTGGACTCCCTATTTGGTCTGTGATCTGCCAAAACCAGGTGGCCTTAGGTGAGATAAATCTTTTCATTATACAGATTATTCTCAGTGATATCCCCCATCATTTAAAGACAAACAAAAAATTAATAATTATAATGAACAAAGTATAAAAAACATTGTCTATGAATAGTTTCAAATCTCAACAGTAAAGATCCTTGACCCTTTTTTTCTTCTCTCCTCTCAAATAGGGAGACAAAAGACGTACACAATTGTCTAATATACTTAGAATATCGAACAATTAAATTTTGTAGGGTGGATTAATGATTCTTGGGATTTATATTATTGGATCAATCACAAATCAAATTTTATCATGGGACACTAATCGATGTAGAGTAGATCTTACTTGTATTCTAAGAGATTAGTCAAACCCAAAATATGGTCGTCTAGATACCCTATCAGCAAAACAAAGGCCCAACAAAAATATATATATATATATATATATGGAAGCTAAGAGAGAGTTGACATATGACCTAACAAGAAGAGCACACTTAGAATTTTTTGAATTAGAGTGGTTAAGAGTTCAAATATCTTTTATTGGGTAAAAGACTAAGAACTTCATTGATGGTAAAAAACAGATACATCATCAAATATCTTTAAACATTAACAACATCTTTAAACATTAAGAACATCATCAATTGGAGTGACATCAACTCAGCTCATGAGGGGTTTGGAAATAAATTGAATTCTTTCATTATTGTTGGAAAAAAAAAGTATAATTTTGCATATAATTAGGGATTAGCAGCTAATCCATTCGTTCATACATATAAATGAGCGTTTACAAGCATCCACAAAACACATCTATGTCTAAAATCTGAAATTATTTTCATTTGACTGCTCCAAATTTCCTATTAATAGCCTCATTCAAAATAATAAATTCATTTTCAAAATTCTATATAAATGGAACCATTCAAATTTTTTTTTTTTTTTTTTGGTCTTTGACCCAGTGTATCTCAAAAGCTGACAACTAAAAAGACTAATCACTGTTACGATGAATAGACAACGGTAAATCGTTAGTTTAAGGATTTTTTTTTAAAGTATTGGGATTCGAACTTGGAATCTTTCACCTTCACTTGAGATAGCCATTTTAAAACCAAGTGGCTAACTATTAAACCAACCCATTGGGTTGAACCATTCAATTTTTCATCCCTGATTAAATATACCTTAATGGGTCTAATTGATTATTACTCCATCTTATTTTATTAATTTGCCCCGGGGTTGTTTCAGGAATGATGACGTGGCAGAAATTTATGGGCGGCAAAAAAAAAAAAAATGAAAAAAAAAAAAAACTTATTGTCCGCTCAAAAGGATTGTAGAGAGATCCACTGTAGGGGCGCGGCGTGCTTTAAAACTTGCGTATAAGAAAGGAATTACAATGGCTTCACGGTTAAGCTCCTCCCTCTTCATCTTCCTCTCCACCAACCCCTTTCTGTCTCTCTATACACACGTTTTCTCTCTCTACTCTGTGCTTCTCTTCTCCTCTCTCTTGCTTCTTCAAACCTCCAAAGCAAGGCCAGCCAGGAGAGAAGGAAAAACCATATAAAACCCAAAAAGCCCAAGTGATGATGCTCACGTCCCACCTTCCAAAATCCTTCCTTCAATCCAACTCTACTTAACACTCATATACCCTACTCTTCCAATAAAATACAAACAAAACATACCCCTCCATTTCACTATTCTTTTTTCATTTTTTCTCCCACCAAAATATCCTATTTTACTGTTTCAACTTTCAAATATGACTCAAGTACTCCAATCCCCATCTCACTTCCCTTCTCCTCCAAGCCCTTCCTCCTCAATAGCAATCCCATGTGCGATACGTACGTCCAATGATGCCTCTTCTCACCAACATAACCGTACCCATTTCGCACATACCCTTTTTAACAGCCCCAATTCTGCATCCTCTCAAGTAGGAGACGAATTGGGTACTGGAGGAGGAGGAGAAGAAGAAGAGAGAGAGAGGAAGGAGGGGAGGGACAGGGAGGGAGACCAGCTGTCTCTTTTGGCACTTTTGGTGACTGCTTTTAGGAAGTCCTTGGTTGGTGGTTGTAGCAGTAGTGTGGCTGAGAGAGACAGGGGTCAGTTGTGTTCTGCAATGGAGATTGGGTTGCCCACAAATGTTAGACATGTTGCCCATGTCACATTTGATAGATTTGATGGGTTTCTCGGTTTGCCGGTTGAGTTTGAACCTGAGGTTCCCAGGAGGCCTCCGAGTGCCAGGTTGGTTTGAGTTTCCTAGCTTCAACATTCTTGTTTTCTTGGTGGGGATTCTTGCTCATTGTTCGTTTCTGGGTTACAGATGAATTTTTGTTTCTGGGTTTATGTGCTTTTGATTAAGTTTACATCTTTCAGTTTATTTAAGGCACGGAATAGTGAAATTCTTGTGTTTTGGTTATGTTTATGTGTGTTTGTATAAATACGTATGTATCTATAGATATGGGTTGAGCATAAAATATTGTCACTAGGAGGAATATGTCATTGAATTTTCTGAAATTTGAATCATATGGATGAAATCATGAGATTTTGCCATTAAGGCTTTGACCAGTCCTAGCTTTCATCAATTTGAAGTTTTGTATATCAGCTCCTTATTTTGCTTAAATCGGTGAGTACAATTTTTTTTTTTTTTTTCTAAATTTTATTTTTGGTTGAAACAAAACATTCTTTCTTTGGTTGAAAGCATTGTGTTAGCATTTGCTTTTAGGAATTGGTCGACCTTATTATTACTGCTATCATTCTTCTTGTTGTATGTTTTAAATGTTACTCCATTGTTTTACCCAAAAAAAAAAAAAAAAAAAAAAAGAAAGAAAGAAAAATGTTATTGTTGTTGTTGGTAGGTAGGCATACCTTATTGAAAAATCTTCTTAATATTGTTTTCTAAAAGAAAAAAGAATAAAAAAAAAATTTTTTTTTTGGGTAAAGGTCTTATTATGGTAGTCATATCCTTTATAAGCAAATTCCTTTATTCCCCCTGCGCATTCAATAAAATGGAACCCCTTAAATTTAACACCCCCCCTCCCCCCTCTTTTTCATATGCCATGCCTGCACCATTTTGCCACTAGGGGTGCAAAATGGTTCAAGTAGACCCGAGAATTGGACTATTTTGTGCAATTTGGTCCGGTCCAAATAGTAAGCGGTCTGGTTCTTGGGAGAAATTTTTAAGAACCGATGAATTCGGTCTGGTCCACGGTTTAGGGGGTTTCAGAACTAGCCTGGACCGAATTCCCGAATTATGAAAAAAAAAAATTAAATAAATAAATAAGTATATATATATATATATATATATATATATATAATTATATGTTTATATTAATATATTATACTCCATATATAAGTATTATTGAATAAATAATAATACTTTCAATAAAGTTATTACCTTCTACAAAAAAATAAAAAAAATCCGAGAACCAGACCGTTTTTGTTGGTCCGGTCTGGTCTGGTCCAATACAATTTTCGGTCTAGTTCTTGTCCAATTTTTGAGGTCCTGAATTAATTGGGTCCGGTCCAGATATACCCTGGCCTTGGACCGTCTTGAACCGATTTGCACCGCTATTTGTCACAATGGCTTTGGCATCCTTATCATACATTTACTGATATGATATGTGGTTTGTGTATACTTATCCTATTTGACAAGTTTGTACTTGGTTGTGAGACATCTCAGATAATTTGACCTACGAATCTTGTTTTGATTCTTCATATATATTTATGATATGTTCCAAAATTGTTATTCCTGTCTACAGGGCCGGTCCTGAGTTTTTTGGGACCCTGGGCAAACTCTTAAAATGGGGCCCTCTATACATATTCACAAGCCCAATAAAATTTATACTCAACAATTTTATTTTTCTTTTTGGTTTTGGGCTTGAGTTTAGTAGATTATTTGGCCATTTGGGTGATTGTACATGGACTTGGGTTAGGAACTTAAGAATTATTTAAGACCCTTAAACTAATAAACTTAGATTGGGGCCTTTGCTCATCTAGTTAAAAAAAAAAATGTATTTTTTTTTTTTTTTACTTACTACAAGGGTACCAACTAAGTGGAGGCCCTAATTTTTTGTCAAAATTTTGGGGTCTCAAGCAGCCACCTAAGTGGCCTTACCTCAGGGCTGGGCCTGCCTGTCTAACATCATGCTTAAGCTTTATGTTACACTGTACTATTGTATCATTATGTTTTTCAAAGGCTTTATGTTGCACTATTGACTTCGAGATCCTTCATTTGTAGTACCACTGTTTTTGGAGTTTCAACAGAGTCTATGCAGCTTTCATTTGATTCCAGAGGGAATAGTGTACCTACAATACTTCTCATGATGCAAAGACGCTTGTATGCCCAAGGAGGCCTGCAGGTATCTAATCACAGTCCCCCACCCCCATCCCTCTCTTCCCACACAAGTATAATAATGTGATTGAATCAGTTAGCCCAAAGGTCAATTTTAGTATATTCAATTGATAAGAAAGCTTAATTTCATAAAATATTTTGTGATACATGGGATTATTAGGCACCTATTGCCTCAACTGATGAACTTCAAAAAACATCATGAGTTGAACATGGCATGCAGGCAGAAGGAATCTTCAGAATTACTGCTGGGAACAGCCAAGAGGAGTATGTTAGGGACCAATTAAATAGGGGAGTCATACCAGATGGCATTGATGTTCACTGCTTGGCTGGTCTTATAAAGGTATGCATTTACTGTACAATCCCGACAGATCTCTTATTCAGCCATTTAGTTGTCAGAGGCTTATTGGAGTCAGGGAGTTGATTGCCTCATCTATTCATTAAGTTTCCGCTTATTGACTCATCTTTATTTTGTTCCAATGTTTTAAAATCTCGGCCATATATGGACTAAATCATCGAAGTGTGCCACTTGATGAGTTCGGACGGTTGGCTTTCCGGTCAGCTCATGATGTGAAAAATGCACAAAAAATTGGAAAACTTATAAAAGTAGAAATAAATAAATAAATCAATGAGCTTACTGTTTTCTAATTATTAATTTCATGAATTTTTAGATTCTTCGAATATAGTATGTTTACATGCGTAAAATATTTTTATTCATAATAGCATGGTTGGACCAATTTTAACCATTCGGTTTGTGCATATTCTTTTCTAAAAAACATTGTCGTTTTTCTGTCTAAAGAATTTGATTGAAATAGACTACATGTGAAACGTTTTGTTTTCTTCTTTTTGTACACTGTCTTATCATGTACTGATGGAACCAATTATCGACAGACTTCCATTTCTTTTGTGATCTTGACATGGTCAATATGTGAGTTATTGCTGTTCAAAAAAATATGAGTTGTTACTAAAATTTAATTTAGAGGTAGCGAGGTGCTATTAGAGAAGACGAGCTAAGTTAGCTAACCCATATGTATTGCTTGCCTCTCTCATGGGTAATGATACATATACACTTGGGTTAGGTAAGTTAGCTAACCCATATGTTTATTGCATTTGATCTAATTATTAAGACCTATTATATCATGTCATTTTGCATTAATTTGATGTTTTTGTTCTTCTGAAGGCTTGGTTTAGAGAACTCCCTACAGGGGTGTTGGACTCTCTGTCACCAGAACAGGTAATGCAATCCCAGTCAGAGGAGGAGTGTGCTCAGCTTGTAAGGCTCCTACCCCCTACAGAAGCTGCTCTGCTGGATTGGGCTATAAACCTAATGGCTGATGTTGCCCAATTGGAACATCTGAACAAAATGAATGCACGCAATGTTGCTATGGTTTTTGCACCAAACATGACACAGGTGAGTGAGAATAATGTAAATGAAAATTTGACATTTTCATGCCCAAATTTGTGCACGTGTAACTTTTGTGACTAATTATTGATATCCTAGGCAGCTATAAATTCGTAAGCCTTTGTTGAATGAAGTTGTGAATTAATCATATCTGAGTTCACCATCTTCCTAGAAAGGCAGTAATTATTGCTTCATACACTTGATCCCAAAGAATTTTTTACAAGGGAAAAATCCTGGGTTCAGAATTTGTTAAAAAGGGATAAGAAAAATGTTACCCATTTTACTTGGAATATAAATTAAGGGCACCTAAAAGCCTAAAAGGTCTTCCTATTCATGTTCTAACAAGTAACAATGACATGATGGGTTTCCACTACCGAATTGAAACAACTAGGATTACTGGAAAAATTATACTTAATTGAATGAATGTGCAAGTTTATAGCTATTTACTTTAATCACATCATTGTTGAACTCAATTTCGCACCAATTGGGTTTGGCTGCATTAATCTTTTTTCAGCACTTATCTCAATTTCACTAATGACAGCCTTGATAACTTCTGATTGCAGATGTCAGATCCCTTGACTGCATTGATGTATGCAGTCCAAGTGATGAATTTCCTCAAGACTCTGATCATCAAAACACTTAGAGAAAGAGAAGACTCTACAGCAGATTCAGCTCCTGCTTCCCACCTTGAGCCTTCTGATGAGAATGAACATCACAGCTCTTCACAACCATTTCTCGAGGACGCCAATGAGAGTAATGAAGAGGATCAGGTTTTTGCTGCTGAAGAACCTGCTTCGGAAAGCCCCTCTCACTCCACTCGGGATGACTCTACAATTGAAAGTGGAGCTCAAAATTTCCTGACTTCTATTGAGAATATCATTCCTGGAGGAAATGAGTCTTCAGTTCATAATTGCCATTGGGCGGTTCCAAGTCGAGTTAATTCCTTAACAAAAGGACTTGAAGATTGTGGTATTAGTGGTCCAGATGGAGGGGCTGAAGCTAACAATCGCAAGACTAGAACTGGCCAATCAAGTAGCTCTAACCTCAAGAAGGGACCCAAGAAGGTCAATGAGCGGCCAGTGGTACGAACAACAGGACCTGCAGAGAAGAGCCGGGGAAGCTAGCATTGTTAAACGTATAAATTCAAGGACAGAACGGGCTGAAGCTTGGCGATGAAGGGGCATGGGGGTGTGGGGGTGGATTTCTCCAACTGGTGAAACAAATTGGAACACTGTTCTTTTTTCTTTGGAAATATTGTTGTATGATTTCTTGTGTGCTTTTGTATACATTTCTGAGTGGAGTTTACTAACCTATAATAGTTTTGTGTGTACGTTTCTTCATTAGCCCAAGCTAACAATCTCTCCTCCCCACACCCATATTAAATAAAAAAAGAGAAAAAAAAATAGAGCTTTTAAATCAATTGGGGATTCTTGTGATAACTGAACTCATGTTGCCTCAAACTGCTATACCTTGAAGGCTTGAATGCATGTTGAAGAGAAGTGAAGAACAATGTCAAAACAGCACACATACTCATTTCTGATCAGAATGCATGAAAGCATCCTTTCAATAATAATAAATAAATTTCCAGTACACTGGCAAATCGGGTTGGGCTTGGGACAAGATGTTTGGTTCTTCGGGTTGGAGCTTCAATGTGGACCCAATAAAAGGAACTATAAATAAATAACCCACAGTTTTAGTCCACCTAAAACGCAACCGTTTCGGAAAACCAACCTCCGTCGGCCACAAGAAAACAAAAGGACCCCTTTGGAGTTCCCTCCCTTATTTCCTCTCTCCCGCCGTAACAGGCTGTGCTCAGCCGGATAGCCCCGCCTATATCTTCGTGACTTCGTTGCTGTGGCTCTTCTCATCGTCTCTGTCTCTGTCTCTGTCTCTGTCTCTGTCTCTCTCTCTCTATATATATATATAGGAATTGGGAAATTCATGCAATTTGTATTGAAATTGGTCTATTGGAAGTTGTTGTTTTGCTCTATTTAGGTTGTTTAAGGCTACACCATCGTCCGACAATGATCTAGAAAACCATCGATGTTTCCGATTACGCATGCTCTCGTTTCCGCGTGTTGCAAATTTCGCCATGAAGATACGTTGCTTCGAAAGGAACTTCTCCGCTTCTTTTCCCCCTCTGGTCCCCGTACAGCTTCCATCTCGATTGTGCGATTCGACTTATCTGTATTTCTCAGTTCATTATGCTGCGTACCCATTTCTGATTGAGCACAATTCTGGGGATTTCTTCACGTTTGGCTTATTTTTTGCTGATGCGTGTTACCCAATTCATTTGCAGGGAAACCCATTTTTGGTACGTTTTGCCTGATGAAGTGAAGAGTGCAGCCCTCCTAAACCAATACTTAGAACTTCTGTCGCCGTTCGAGAGAGAAAATGTATTTCGAATGCGCGGTGACCAGCTGAAGAAAAGCGCCTTGCTAGCCCGTGCCCTGGTTCGCACCACCATTGCCAGATGTAGGTTCATTCATTTTGCTTCGCGTAATCCAATATCGCGTTTTTTGTTTTTTTAAATTATATGCATTAAATCAGTGGGAACTTGAAATTTATTCTACAAAAAGATCAACTAAAAATTTCAAAAGAGTAGGTAACCTTCTATAGGCAATTGTGTCATTTTTTTTTTATAAAGGTTTGGGTCAGAAACATGATATTTGTTTGTTTATGGAAGAGATTGATGAAATTATCACAAAAATATAAAACATACAGAAGAAGAAAATAAAAAATGTAAAAAATCCCTGCTTGCTTGAGGCCTGTGAGACAAGAAGTGATCTAATCACTTTTTATGATAGGATCATCCAAAAATTTAACAAAATGAAAGACTGATGAAAATAAATAATTCGACTTCTTGAAAATCAATTGAATTGAAATGTACATTTGGTGTGGAAACTACAACACTTGTACACCGGGTGAATATGTTGTTATTTTCCACATTAGAAAAACATTGCATGGCTTGGATGTGACCATAGTTTACATTAGGTGATCACTTGCTTGGTCATGTGACCGTTTGTGATGTGCCGCCATGGCGGGCTACTATTGGCTTGCTTGGTGGGGTGATAGTGGCTTCCACACTGATGGCAAACTCCTCAAAAAACACGGGGAAAAGGTGAGGAGGTTGGTTCAATGACTGAGGGATGAAACCTGTAAATGACCTTGAAAACAGAGTTGTAGCTCTGTTCATTCTAAAAATCCCCACCATAATCAAGCCTAAGAAGAAGAGAACCAAACATCGTTGAGAAGGTTTTTGATTTGAATGCATTGCATATAAATTGCTATATAGAACTTAGATAAATTTGTTAAATGCGCAATCATCATATTGAAATTACTAATCAGTATTCTAATTCTAACACACACACACACACACACACACACACACATACTAGGGTTTAATCTAATCATAATGTATAAAAAAGTTTACACAGAGGTTTTATGATTACTCAAACAATCTTCTTTTTTACTAGATCAGCTCAATTCTCAAATTACTCCAAGATCCTTGACATTTAGAAAGAATATCTATGGGAAGCCTGAGGTAAGTTATTTTCCTCTGAATGGCTTGTGCACTTGCTCCAGTTAGTCATTGCCCTTCTTTTGCCCCCTTTGCATTCACATTTTGAATCTAATTACATTTTCTTGTGCAACAATAACGTTTTTCTAAAGCATTTTTAATAGGTAGATTGGCAACAAGATGATGACTGGTGCCCACCACCATTACATTTCAACATCTCACACACTTCTTCTTTGATAGCCTGTGGAGTGACTATGGATTCACCAGTGAGTACTATGATCCCTCTATGGTCCACATATATACTCTATTTATTTATTTATTTTATTTTTTTAATTCACTTTTCTGTTTATATAGATTGGTATTGATGTGGAAGAGAAGCAGCGCTCAATAAAAAATGACATCTTGCAGTTTTGCACGACGGTATTTCTCTCCAGAGGAAGTGGAATTTTTAACTTCTATTTCAGACCCTGAAGTTCAGCGGCAGGAGTTTATTAAATTATGGACACTTAAGGTGAGTAGGGTTTCCTGAACAATTAATACTTGTGGTGCATAGCTAATTTATTATTTGCTAAATCATTATATCTTTAAATTTAGAAGAACATCCAATATCACTTGAAAAA
Organism: Liquidambar formosana; assembly: GCA_039720395.1. Taxonomy (NCBI): domain Eukaryota; kingdom Viridiplantae; phylum Streptophyta; class Magnoliopsida; order Saxifragales; family Altingiaceae; genus Liquidambar; species Liquidambar formosana. The sequence continues at coordinate 39,071,879 of CM077821.1, read as the reverse complement.
TACATTGGTACATTGAATTTACTGAATTTTATCCAAAACCTTGAGTCTCCGAAACATGTTAGCACACTTAAAGTATACATACTAAATCATTTTTTAAACAAAAACTTATAATGAAAAGTAGAATAATCTAATTTTAACTGGCCATGAATCTCTATAAATTGATGTCTGCTCATATTTAGGTTTTCAGCCAGAAGTTTTTTTATGAAGAAGTGAGGATGGACTGCGGCACACCTGTTAGGCCTCTTATATATATATATAAAGTCATAATTCATGCAGGGGTCAAAGCGAGATTTTAACATTCTTTTGATTGAATAAATATGTATGCGGACAAATTCTTGTGCTCATACGATTTTTATCTTATATATATATATTTTTTTTTGTGAGAATGTGTCTACATACAATTTCATTAGGTTTGGAGTCATTTTAAATTTTTTTAAGCCTGGTGTGTTTCACATTTAATGTCATTTTTAGAAAGAAATTATTTTCTTCTCTTTTCTGAAGGGTAAATTGAGTATGTATTGTACTTTTGTGTAAAATCGAGAATAAATAGAGGGCAGAGCATAATTTCTCATGGTTAAATGCTTGAATCACAAAATTAGCATGTAATGTTTGTTCCTTGTCTCATAAAGATTAATATCACTTTTAGGAGGCATATGTCAAAGCTTTGGGAAGGGGCTTTTCGGCTGCACCTTTCAAGACATTTACTATCCGGTTTAGACCTTCTACTAAAGGAGGCTTCTATGTTTCTGGGAACTGTAATTCTGAGGTACGTCAGAGAACCTCTTTTAAGGAGATTAAATTTACAAAATACTAAAGAATAGAATTATACTTGTAATGCAATTTGATTTAAAGTCTAATTGTGTTGCATAGCCATGTGTTTCGGGGAGGATTTAACCTTCCAATCAGTTTGCCGATTCCAGGATACATACAGTTCCAAAATATAAATTGGATGGTTAGCATATTGTTCCTTCAGTCAAAAAATTACATAGTGAAATAGTGCCGGGAGCAAAATAGCAATATCATAGCAAATGCAAGAAAATTAGCGATAGGAGGTGTATTATCAAAAGAATATATTGCATTGCAAGTGCCATCCAAACCTCTTTCTCCTCCTTATTGATGCAATAGCAGTCTGTCTCGCTCATTTGCATCTTCATAGTATGTAATTATTTCCATTATTGAAAATTTGAAAACCCTGAATATATTAAAATTTAATCCTTAACAAATAATGTTGTCATAAAACAACTCCAATTTAATTAGCTGATAAAACCATACTGCAAAGTGAAACAGACTTGAACTTCCCTAGACAAACTTAACCTCTATATTAAATACAGGAGTATATATGTATGGTGAATGAGGGGTTATTGAATTACAAATTTTGTTTTCACCATTCATTCTGGGAACTGATATGATAGTGTTTGTTGGATTATGAGAGACTCATGGGGCTCGTCTTTTGCCATGGGTTTTTTAAAGATGGGGCCTATTGATTGAGCATCCTTGGCCATGGCACTGAGGATGCTTGGTAGGATTTCATCCTCACCTTCATTCTACTCTGTTGAGTGCTTCATATGGCTTCTATTTTCTTGCTTCCTTTTTATATATTTTAAAATTATGGTGAAGAAATTTTGGTCTTTTTAATATGTTAATCAAGATAGACCCTAATTGTATCGCCTCACATTTTTATCCTTTTTTTCTTTCCTCCCATTCTTTTCTCAGTTATGCTGTCAGGCATCTGACATTGTTGTCGAGTCTATTGACGACCCCATGAACCTCACAAGCAATTGGCAGTTCAAGCTCTTGGAATTGGCTGGTGCTTATTATGCTGCAATATGCATGCAAAAGGATAACACTGTTGGAGGTGGGATTCCAATTCTTATGGGCATTAGATAATGTGAAAATGCATACTTGCTTAAAATTTGTATTTCATTAATTGTAGGCAAAAGGAGTTGTCCAATGAAACTGACAGTGTGGAAGACCATTCCATTTGTTGAGGATGAATGCGTTTCTGGAACTGATGCAGTTGTGGAAATTAAGTGATTTATCTATTGCAAATGATCTAAAATCTGTGATGTTAGATTTTCAAATTATGACATATTCGACCTATTGAATGGGGAAATATTTACATTTTGGGTTAGTAATGCATGGTCACCCCATTTGTAGTTTGATTTTATATACCAAAATCTGTAGGAAATGCTGATATTCTAGATTTGTACTCTTTTCTTATGATCAGTCCATGTTCAAATTACGTTATTTTTTAGCAAATTGAATTATATAATTAGTCAGGCCGAAGATCCCACCTTGGGATTTGGGTTATCAGGTTGTTTGAAGCTTTAATGCTTTGGTTTGTGAATGTCTAGTCTTCTTCTGAAATCATAGTTTAAATTAAAGATGTACAGAAACTGGGGGCTTCAATAACTCATAAGATTTTCATTTTCATGGTTGATATTGTTCCTAGAAGAAGCAGGGACTACCACTTTTAGGAATGATAAATGCTCGGACTTAAAATTAAGGGCAGCTTCAAGCCAAAAAAGGAATGTTATGGACCACTATGGCACGTTGCTGTAGTCTCAAGGACAGATACCTGGCATAAATCATAATAGACTATTATGACTTTCATGCTTGGCTATTGTGCTTTTGAAGCAGAACCCTCCACATTTTAAGGTGTATTTAAAAGCAAACTCCACGAATAACTGAAGTTGAGGTTGGTCTTCAGCCTGCAAGGCTTGAAAGGGACTCTTCTAATACTGTCAGGGCATTATCCTCTTCAGCTGCATGTCCTTTAGGAGAAAGGATCATTGTTGACGAGGTTGAAGCATGAAGAAAATAATTTTGCTTCTTGACAACCCTTTAAACAAAGACGAGCATCAAATAAAAAAGGACCAAAAAGAAAAACCAAAAAATGTGAATTTACAAGATAATGTCGACCAATGGAGAAATTTTATCTCAACTGATGAGCAATTCTACTTTTATAGACATTACCGCCGTACCGACATACATTAACATTCTTTGGACCATTGGTGCGGCTGGGGATGCAAACTTGCACCTGGTGTATTCTTCAAACTCTTTGCATGTTGTGTTGTTGCAAAGAACCTCTCTTAAAATTGTGAAAGTTGATGACCAAAATTGATTTTCTAATCACTAGCTGGACCATTATAGTTGATGACCAAAATGCCTAATATTTTGTCATTTTGAGATTTCATTCTCCCTTTTGACAAGGGCATAATAATTCTGGAATTAATCAACCTTTGGTGAGTCTTACCAATAGTCTTTGCAAGAACAGGCTCCATCCTTAAAATGGTGGAAACGAGTTGCATCTCTGATAACAAATTGACGGTTGACAATCTTGCTAACCAACTTCATAAACAAGTGGCAATCTCCACATACCCGCAGGTTCTTTATCACAACAATTTCTGTCCCTGCCTCGGTTTTTAAAAGCCCAAAGGCAATCGCCAGCTTTTCGCTGTGAACTCCCATACCAACCATAAGTTCTTTATTTATTCTCTCTTCATCATGGCTCTTATACCCATCAAGCTCCTTCACTAAATCTTCTAACTCTTCCAACATTCTATATATTTCTTCCTGCTAGAGGATGACTTCTATTCCCAGCAAAGAAGAGGTGAATCCTACCTCTATATTCAACATAGCTACACCCTGGCTCCTTTTTGAGCTTCCGTTCTCTCATCATCACTCGTACCCTTAGCACCCCTTCCAAATTCTTCGCCTCCAAGTATATATTTGATAATAACACATAGTAACCAATATTTGTCGGTTCGAGCTCAATGACCCGTTCAAAGGCTATCTCTGCTAGCTCAACATTTTTATGGATCTTACATGCACCCAAAAGCGCTCCCCATACAGCACCATCAGGTTCAACTGGCATTGACTCAATGAGCTCCCGAGCTTCCTTGAGTCGACCTGCCCGACCTAAAAGATCTGCCATGCAAGAGTAATGCTCAGGGACCTGGCTGCAATCCGTATTTCTTCTTCATTGTAGCAAAATATTCCAAACCCATATCAGTCAGCCCCGCATGGCTACATGCAGACAAAACACTCACAAAAACAGCTCCATCAGGTCGAATGCCATTCCTGATCATTTCATCGAAGAGCTGCACGGCTACTTCTCCCTGCCCATGCATTCCATAACCACCTATAATTGCTGTCCATGAAACAATGCTTTTCTCAGGCATGCTCTCAAAAATTGCACAAGCCTTTACCAAATTACCACACCTAGCATACATATTAATCAGTGCATTTTTCAAAAATGGGTTTGAACCAAACCCACTATATTCTATCCGCCGTTCTACCTCATGACCAACACTACACGCACCAAGGAGAGCACACGACGAGAGAACACCAACAAGCGTTACAGGGTCAGGACAAATCCCATTCGACTCCATTTTCCTATAAAGATCCAAAACATGGGTAGCAAGCCCACTCTGTGCATACCCAGAAATCATCGCATTCCAAGTGATCAAACCCTTTTCAGGCATTTCATCAAAAAACTTCCGGGCAAGCGTAACCGACCCACATCGAACATACATAGTTAGCAAACAATTCCCAACAGACAAACCAGTGTCCAATCCACACTTAACATTGCAACCATGAAGAGACATCCCAAACCACAAATGCATTGGAAACACACAAACAGGTATTAAACCCAACATCGTAACAGCATTATACGACACGCCCGCCTCCCTCATGCGACAAAAAAGCGTAATCGCATCCGAAAATCGAGAATTCAAGGCATACCCAGCAATCATAGCATTGTAACAAACAGTAAGTTTTCTTGATTGGGGGTTTTCAACAAACACTTTCCACGCATTCCCAACAACAGAGCATTTACAATACAGAGAAATCAAAGAAGTTTGCACAAACGGTTCGGATTGGCACCCGGTTTTGACAACGTGACAGTGGAGCTGTGCGCCGGAGATGGGGAGCGAGAGGGCGGCGCACGATTTGAGGACGAATGGGATGGTGAATGCGTTGGGGGAGTCGCCGGAGCGGAGCATCTGGCGGTAGAGATTGAGAGCTTCTTGGAAGTGGCACTTCTGCGATAGCTCTCTTAGGCGAGTGTTCCATGAGCTGCTTGTGCTTCTGAATGGAAGGTGCGACAGTTTGTTTGTGTGGGAAGGGATCAGAGAGTGGTGTCTGGTCATAGGTTGCACCAGTTGGGTGTTTTATAGTGTGTTCCTCCTCCATTTCGCGCAGCCTACACTGCAATTGTCCCCATTTTGTGTTTCTACTTCTCCTCTCTCGAGCCTATTTTTGGTTCCCAAGTTGGAACAGTAATTCTGAGAGATTTGTCTTTGACGTAGGATTCACTGAGGCCTTCCTATGTTCTAAGAGATTAACTCTACTGGAGACATTTTAATAAGATGTCTCTTAAATAAAAACAAAAGACAAAGACACACCTGATGCGTGTGCATGCAAAATAATCAAATTATTATTGAAAGACGGATAATGAGATAGCGGGCATTGGGCATTGGGTTAGTAGATTTGAGTAGAGGATACAGATAGGGAGAAAATTGTGAAAGAGGGTAAGATGGTTGGTATGAGTATTTTTCACTTAGACTAGTGTTGTATTGTTAAAATAATTTGCCTAAGTGATTGATATATGTAGGATAGGAGACAAGAGCCAATAGAATTTTTTATTTTTATTTTTTTTGCGACTTACTCTTTCCGTATCAATTATACTTCTTCATAGGTTTAAACTTAAATCACTTTTAACAAATTATAAAGTTATAGGATTAGTCGTATCCCAAAAAGGACAGAAATACCACGATAAAAAAAAAAAAGGAAAAGAAAAGGGCCCAAGCGTTTTTAAAACGTTGATCTACGAAGCCCCAGAAGCCATGGGTGATGATGGGCCATGGCATCCATTTGAGGGTATATGATTATGCAGGACTAGACGGTATGATAGACTTGCGATGTATATGAAACAACAACCGGATAGAACGACGGATTTCATTTCAGTTTCAATGGATAGAAGTATAGAACACGGACAACACCAGTCCCAGTGTCATTTGTGAGAGAGAGAGAGAGAGAGAGAGAGATAGCTCTTCCTGTCGGCTCTCGCCATGGAAGCTATACAGTTCTCGACCGTTGCTTCCCGCCATTTCTCTGCAACTTCTCCTTCTCCGTCAACAAACAAAAGCTTCTGCAATTCAAGATATGCCAGGAAATCGACTAGCATCTGCTCTTCTTGGACTGGTTCAAGCAGCTCCATTGCACTCTCTTCGAGAAATTCATTCACGGTAATAGCAAAAAAGGAGAAGAAAAAAAAAACCCCTTTAAGAGTTTCAAATTTATGATAATTTTCATGTGTAAATTGGTTCTGCCTTTTCATCGTTTGTACATTATTCACAGAGAGAGATATGGGGTTTGGTTAATTCTAAGAGCGTTAATGTTAGAAGAGAATTTCGAGGTGTCGTTAGGGCCGAAATATTCGGGCAGTTGACGAGCGGGCTCGAAGCGGCTTGGAACAAACTCAAAGGAGAAGGTTTGCTCTGCTTTATGTTTATTCTCCAACACCCCACCCCCCCCCCCCCCCCCCCCCAAAAAAAAAAAAAAAAAAAAAAATCTTCCCACTTTATTGCTTGAAATGGTACAATGATTGTTATTAATATATCTGCTACTGAAGCATATCCAAGTTTGTTTTTTTTTGGTTGATGAAAGATATCCAAGTGGGTAGGGTGTTTTCTGTTTGAAAAATGGAAAATCGCCTATTGGGTAATCGAGTAAACAGAATTACATAAACATGCATTATATTTAGTGGCAGTGAATCCCCTATCAGTTCCCACTGATGTTTTTTCATGCTGCTAGGAGAGGAAATGGCCTAGAATCTATACCTAATTGTACTTATGTCTCAAACCATAGGACTTACAGATGTGTAAAGATGTGTATAGGTGATTGGATGATGATCAAGGCCAAACAGAAGTTTCAAAAACCAACTAGGAAACTACCCATTAGATTGGACGGAAGTAAATAAAATAATATCCCAACATAGGCAAAACTTTGTATATTAGTAGTATATTACTGAAGAATACTAACAAGCATAGTAAACCAAACTCACGGTTACTGACACAACCATTAGAAAGATGGGCACAACCCTGATAAGATTGTCATTTTATGAACCAAAAAAAAAAAAAAAAGGGAAAGAAAGAAAGAGATAAGATCATCATTTATTGAACCTGGCAGTCTGGCTCTAGCTTTGTCAAAATAATTTAGAAACAATGCTTGCTGTTAGTCCAACTGTAGCTGTGATGGGAAACAACGGTAATTACTCTTGTTGATGGAAGTACAATTTGAGATAAGTTTAGACAAAAATAACGCTACTCAGAAGCATGGAACAACAAAAGGAGATTTTGAATTATATAAGTTCATCATGCGTCAGAGAAATCCAATCTCAAAATGGTTCTTGCTATGGAGATTCCAACACTTTCTCAGAACTCCCAAAAGCTGTAGTTTTGTCTCTCTTTTATCTGTTCTGCCTCTCCACTTCAATCAATTGTGTTATTGTGGGAATGTGGGATGATAATGGACAACCTTAAGATATAAAGAGGTGTACTATTGCCTCATAATTGGTGGTTATACTGCGGAGATCTCTCAAGAATGTGTGTTCTGTGCGACATATTTGGTTTTTACAAAATCACAAGGAAGTTCATGTGGTTATGTTTTAACTAAAACCCTGAATATTTCGTGAGAGAAGCATACACTCGATTCTTAATTTTTTTCTCATAGATTTAGATTCAGGGTTCCTTGTACTTGTCTAATTGGTTTTCGTGTTGCCATTCATTTTGACTAGTTGTCTTAATGTGTAACTTCCTTGTGCTTCAGAGGTTTTAACAAAGGAAAATATTGTGGAGCCTATGCGAGATATTAGGAGAGCTCTTTTAGAAGCTGATGTAAGTGATTGTGTATTTTAATAGTAGGATATTAATTTGTACATCTGAAATGAAATTTTCATTACCCATTTTTTTGACAGGTAAGCCTTCCCGTTGTAAGACGCTTTGTCCAATCTGTAAGTGAACAAGCTGTTGGTGTTGGATTGATTCGAGGAGTGAAACCAGATCAGCAATTGGTCAAAGTATGCATATCTATTTACAAATGCTTTTACAAAGAAAAAGATCCAGTGTGTACATGGAATCTGAAATCTAATTGAACCTACAAATTTACTGAAACTGCATAATATGATTTTGCATGCTCTATGAAGCTTTGTTTTATGGTGGAAAAACCTACTGCCACAGATGGATTGCTGTCACAGCCATCACAGGCCCATTCCAAACCATTGTTTTTCGTGAAGCATGACATCATGCGTGGGATCACATCTCAAAAATTACATCATCATCTAAAAAGAGTAATGGTGGTGAATGAACTGTGATGGTTATGATGGCTACTGTCAATGGGTATATGGTGACCTTGTAATCTCCTTTTCCCTACTTTCCTACTTCCCTTTGTCTTGGTTGGACTAAGATTTGTTATTCTGCTAGGACTGAGATTTTGTAAGAATTTGAAGGACGTCATGGCTTGAGAGGTCAATGGGTATATGGTGATCTTGTAATCTCCTCTTTTTTCCATTTTTTTTTTCTTTTTTCGTATGTGTGTGTGTGTGGGGTAAAAGCTCTTAGTTCATCTTTACTGGTGACCATTGTCAGTAGCTTGTCAAATTGCAGAAATCTTTTTATCGTGTTTTCTGTCATCCTCTTTATTCATTTTTTTTTTTTTTTCTGACATCAACATTTTGATGGAAGCTATTTAATTTCTGATGAAAGATTTGTAGTGAGCACTGATATTTAATTTATAGAGAATCTGTAATGACCATATTTCAAATAATGACGTTATGGTTCAATCTCTGTCCCCAACTATGTGAAAGGAAGAAAAGAAAGGCTAATACATCTTAGATTACTTGGCTTAGAAAATATTTACTGGTGCTGATCTGCTGGGACTATGGATATCTAATTCCTGGTTATTGCAGATTGTACACGATGAGCTTGTGAAATTAATGGGTGGAGAGGTATCTGATCTGGTATTTGCAAAATCTGGCCCCACAGTAATATTGTTAGCCGGTCTACAAGGTGTTGGAAAGACTACTGTCTGTGCAAAGTTGGCCTTTTATCTTAAGAAACAGGTGGATATCTAAAAACACTCTCTCTCTTTGTTTTTTAGTGTGTTTGTGTGTGCGTTCCACCAGCACATCGGGGGTTCGGTGGGGCTTTTGCTTTTTTTTTTTTTTTTTTTGGGGGGGGGGGGGGGGGTGTTAGTGTGTATATGTAGTTGTAAGTCTTCTCTTGCTTAATCTTATTGATACCAGTGATGTAACATTGACCACAGGGGAAGAGTTGCATGATGGTCGCTGGAGATGTGTACAGACCTGCTGCTATTGACCAACTTGTTATTTTGGGTGAACAGGTACTGTGTCTTTTTTGTCCATGAAGTGTTTTGATACCAAAATGTGAAAAAGTTTATCGGTTTTAAAGTACATGTTTCAGTTTTTTATTTTGTTGCTACATACGTGGGTTTTGTTTAAGATATAAGGAAAAGTGGAAAACCTTGCAAACTACAGCATTTGTATATGATATTGTAAGCAATATATGGGATGCTCTGGTGAAGTATAGATGCTAAACTTGATCGTTAAATGAACAAAATGCTCCATTTATGTGATTTTTATCCCTAGTACTGTAAATCTGTGAGTACTAAGTATATCCCATTTTTCATCCAAAAGTTAAAAAACAACAGAGTGACATAGTACATATGTTGTACTGATTTACTTTTAAGTCATAATCCAGTGAATTTATTAAATGGTGATTTTAGTCATTATTTAGGCTTTCTAATTAGTTCCCATTTTTATTCCTTTCTCATTGAAATTTAGAATCATTTAATTCATTCTCATATTTGATTATAAGCTTGTGACAGGTGGATGTGCCTGTTTATACAGCAGGGACTGAGGTTAAGCCTTCAGAAATAGCTAGGCAAGGTTTAGCAGAGGCCAAAAAGAAGAACGTAGACGTGGTCATAATGGATACTGCTGGAAGACTTCAGGTTATAATTTATATCTCTTATAATTATGATGTTTTGTTGATAATTAAATAAGATGTCTTAATACTGTCCGCTTTTAAAATATTTTTAATCACTAAACTTAGTTGGTCTTCTTACTCTTCTTGATCAGATAGACAAAGCAATGATGGATGAGTTAAAAGAAGTGAAGAGGGCTTTGAATCCCACGGAAGTTTTGCTTGTTGTTGATGCAATGACTGGCCAAGAGGCTGCAGGTATTCAAACTTCAATTTTTATTCATTTGAGGATGAATTACTTTAATGGCCATTAGTAACTGGCCTAAATTAAAATTTATAAAGTGCACTGATATATGAAAGTGGTGTTTTCTGAACAATTTAGAAAGAGCATCTAGGTTTGTGCTGATTTGTGGTGCATAATTGATAATACTATTATGCTCATTCATCCTGTATGTGTTACTTGTGTTTATCATATTTATGCCCTTTTTTCTTTTTGGTTTTGAAGCTGGTAATTCTTTTTTATCAATTTTTAATGTAATTTTTCTTTTTTAATATATATTTTCTTCCAATGAAATGATTGTATATCTAATACTTAATCTAATAGAGCAAGTATAAATTTCATGTGTTATTGGTAATTTATTCCTTGCTTAAAGGCAATCTCCCCCAGTTGTGTTCTATGTCCATGAGATAGAAAGTAGCATGCTTTTGTACACTTCCTTTGTTTTGGTTGATAAACTAAAATTGAACATGTATCATGCCGGTAGAAGCATTTGAATTAAGCAATTGACTTGCCCTCTGTCCTACATAATTCCTAGATAATGGTCTAAACTTTTGTACCTACAAGGCTACAAAACTTGCATGTTTTTTTTTTTTTTTTGCTTTTTTGCTTTTTTTTAAAAAAAATTTTATTTCAGGAGGTTCCAGATGCTTTGCATCCAACTAATCCCCCTGAGCACATGCAGTCCCCCGTCCCACATGCACTGGGAAATTATAGGGCAAAGTCCATGGGGGTGGCCTTCAGGGGGAGTAGTGATAGTTGAACCCAAGACCTCTTGCTTGGCAAGAGGCCCTAGGACCACTTGGTCCACTCCTCAAGGTTAAAACTTGCATGTTTCAGAATGAGGATTCTTTTAAAAACTATTCATTTCCATGTCTTTGTATGATTTTTCTCTTGTCTAATATAGCCACTGATTCAATAATATTATGACTACTTACAAAATATCTCCTCCATCTTCTTCTGTGAATTTTCAGCCTTGGTCACAACATTCAACCGTTGAAATTGGGATTACTGGTGCCATTTTGACAAAGCTAGATGGAGATTCTAGAGGTGGAGCAGCTTTGAGTGTTAAAGAGGTGTGCCTTATCATTTATCTCAGAGCTGCATCATATAATTGTAGTATTAATTTAACCTTAATCCCATTGAGCTTTGTACTTTATGAGTAATATTTGTGGTACAACCAAGCTATTGATTTTACCATTACATGCCCTTCAAAGCTAGTTCCATTTATTAATTGAATTACATGATTCTAAATTGTTCACGCATACTGCTCTTACAGATGGGTTATGAATTATGATATCATTTTTATTTATTTTTTTATAATTTTTTTAAAAAATTTTTAATTTTTTTTTTTTAATGGTCTTGGGTAACATGGTAGGAAAAGTAGGTGTTTATTTTTAAAATTTATATGGAAACTGATTCTATGTTAGCATTGTAGCATGAAAAATTCACAATGAAGAATGTATGTGATACTTTTCTATACGTGAGTTGCATGCTTATTAATTATAGGATAATGTATTTAATCTTAGTCTTTTAAATGGATGATCAACTTGCTTGGTGGTCTACTGATTCTGGTTTTATCTCCAAGGAAGTGAGTAGGGATATGTCTGACTTGGCCAATTATAGGTTTAATTCTTGATTGCTTTTCTTTGCTTTTTATTGTGAGCTGGAATGTGGCATCTATAAACCACCAAGACCAGACGGGTTTTTCTCTTTCTTGCTTCTTGTAATTACTTTTCTTTCTTTTCTTAATAATAATACTCAGGGCTAATAGCAGAGAATTGGGAAGTTTCATAGGGTGCCAACCTGGTTGGGATGCTAGGAGGCTTTATGATGCTTGCAGCTCTCTTCTTTCTTTATAATAAAAAAATATTTTTTTTAAAAAAAAATCATTAAGTTTGACCTTGAATTTACTATCAGTTGATGGTGCAGATGGCACATATATATCATACTCTGTCACTAACCGCTTCATAGGAACCTAAAAATTTATGTTAGTCACTTTGATTTTCTAAATTGCAATGCCAAATTGAAGCTACAAAATGGCCTTTCTGGGAACTTGGCATTATGCTTCTCAGGTTATGAGCACTTAATTTGGTTTTTCACAATTATTATTGGTTCCTGGTTTGTTTACTGGTTTCACTTGACATTGAATTGAATATCTTGTATTGTGTTTTATTAACACATTTATTTGTGTTTCATATTCTAACATATGTGACATTATTCCTAAATTATTCATCATGTTTGGTGTCCAGTTGAGTTAACAGACATGATTTTAACTGTTATGGGTTAGATAATTACACTATTAGTAGTTTTTGTATATCTAATTAATGAGATACCCATGCCCCTAAATGATCTTCTTACTTATTGCTGATCTTCTTAAGTAGTCTGTATATATAAATTAGCAATTCACAATCACTATTGGCTCTTCAAAATCACTGATAATTCTCTACTTCTTGAAAGTTTATGCCATTAAGAAATTTGTTTGCTGTTTTTGTAATTGATCTTAAAAACATGGCAGGTATCAGGAAAGCCAATCAAGCTTGTAGGGCGGGGAGAGCGTATGGAGGACCTTGAACCCTTTTACCCTGATCGTATGGCAGGACGCATCTTAGGAATGGGAGATGTTCTCTCATTCGTGGAGAAGGCACAAGAAGTTGTAAGTTCTAGTAATTTCCACTTCTTCTTTTTTTTTTTTTTTTTTTTGGGCAAGGACTTTATAATAATGTACCTCTTGATTGAATTGTGCATATAGATGCGCCAAGAAGATGCTGAAGACTTGCAGAAGAAGATAATGAGTGCAAAATTTGACTTCAATGACTTCCTAAAACAGACTCGTGCTGTTGCACAGATGGGTTCCATGACTCGTGTTATTGGAATGATCCCTGGCATGGGAAAGGTATGAAAGTTTAATTTCCATTTTTCCTTTTTCTTCCATTTTCCTCTGAAAGGTGGTAACGTATGTGCTTATTCGGTATCTTATGTGTTCACAAGAAGGTGTAAATGTAATCTCCATTCTTAGTTATGGGCTTTACACATAACAATTGTGAAGAGTCCATCAAGCATCTGGCTTTCCAATTATTTCTGATATTTTTATCTCTGTAAACTGTTGGAAGAAATTAACTCTCTAACCTGTCTATGCAAATAGATTACTCCTGCACAAATTCGAGAAGCAGAGAAGAGTTTAAAGATAATGGAAGCAATGATTGAAGCAATGACCCCAGGTCTCTTTATCTTTTGCTGTTTGAAGGAAATTCTTAGTACAAAATCCTGAAAGTATCATTGGTAGAAAAATCTTGACCTAGTTTCTTTGTTCTCCCATTGGTATCCCAATCTTAATGCATGTCCAAATATTTTGAGGATAAATGAGTAACATTGAAGTATGATGTAAGATGTTATGACATCAACTTGCACTATGTAGTATCCCTACGTGCCTTGCATGTTTCCCCCCTAATGTTGGTACTTTTTTAATTTACTTAATGGGACTTACTGCCACCCACCCCCCCCTTCTCTCTCTCTCTCTCTTTTTTTTTTTTTTTTTTTTTTTTGGTATCATTTATTAAGTTTTCCAGTTCCAAAACCTATATTGCCTTAAATATCTCATTTGAACATGCTTGTTGCGCACTGTACTGCATGATTACATCAGTTAATTGAGTAGGCGGAGCCTTATATAAATCTAATTGTTGTGGTTATATGACTGTTTTTTTTTTTTTATAAGGGTGGTTATATGACTGTTTTGTGCATGAATTATTGGATAGTAACTGGAGTTAGCTTGGAAATGAATGATAATTTTATAGATAAATATGTAATCTAGTGTCAATATGGCATATGATAAAGGAGAAAGTGTAATGAAAGAGAAAATGAAGGGAGGAGGGAGTAAACAGAAGAATTTATATAGTATGGGAATGGAATGGAGAAAACAAGTAAAGGGAAATGAGATGGAAAATTGAGAAGAGGTGACAGATAGTGTTTTCAAAAAATAAATAAGAGAAGGAAAGCAAAAGGTAGGTGCGGTTAAAAAAAGAAGAAGAAGATGTCTTTTAGGTATAGGTTGCCACCAAATCAATGTACTGTCTTGATGGTCTGTATCCTATTGTGGGTTCTGGCTTCTCGCTGGATGCTGCTTCTAACTTTATGTTGTGAACTTAGGTCAATCCCTAGAAAACCACTCATGTTATTGAGTTGGTAATTCCACATGCTTATATTTGTGTTGTGAACTTGTGACGAGCCCCACTACCCAATCCCATGGGATCAGAAGTTTGTTCTGTTTCCAATGTGATGCGAAGAGAGTAAAGTTATGAAAACAACAAGGAACCTTAAGGTTAAAACCTGATACAATCAGAGTTGAAAGAAGAAGAGAAGAGAGAGATATGCATAGGGAATGAGGTGACTCAGTTGAAAGGCATAAAAAGGAGAAACAGAGTGGAAGAGAGTAATAAGATGAAGAAATAGGGAAGAAAATTACAGGGGAAGGAAAAATCCATGTAGAATAGATGAAGAGCAATTCCAAGGAAGAACAAGAGGGTTAAAGGAAAAATGAAGAGGTGGTAAAAGTAGAGGGAGAAGGTTACTAGGAACAAGGAAGAAGATGTGAAGTGGAAGGGAAGGAAGGTGAACAACACTACAACAGACGGTTTTTTCATTTTATTAATTTATTAGCTTCTTTGCCTATAACAAGCTAAACATTAGACTTGCAAGTTTCCCTCCTAATAGATAAGGATAATATCATAATCATCCTAGTAAAAGTTATTATAAAAACATAACTTGGCCCCACTCCCCAGAGAGAAGACATAAATGAGTTAAACTTGGGGAGAGGGTGGCTTTGAAGCCCATGAGTGATTCAAGGAACCAAGGAAGAGATCCTGCATATAGCTCATATTTACTCATTAAATTCTTCGTTATGAATGAAGAAAGGCTATTTGAGGATCTAATAGTCGAAGAAATCAGAGGTAGCCAAGAGAACAAGTTACTGCTTTTTGTCTTTTCCTGCCTACAACGACTGTATCAACATGCAAAGACAAAATGTCACTCATGACAGATGAAAAGAACATGATACCTAAAAGTATAAACATAATCTCACTCATGTAGAAGATGTAAGTATATTAATGGTCTAACCTTGCACGCATAAGGGCAAATTGTTATAATTGCAAACCAGTAGTGATAATGTTGAAAGTAAATTCCCTGATCATTGAACAAGTACAGGTTGTGGGAATAAGCATCATTATGTTTATCAGATCAGGACTTTGAAATCTCAGGTTGACAAGGTGTTGTTTGTGGTTTGTTCTCTCAGTGAAGTCTTGATTGACCTTTTACTTCTGCTGCTTCTCCCGGAACCTTTTCATTCAAGGGGCATTTCTTAACTTTGTACCATTTGCTATGGATGTTAAGCTCCTTGTGTTTACTTCAGTGGTGCATTTTCAAGCTAAATGAATTTAATATTTTCTAAATTTAAGCAACAAGCTACATGTGAACCCCTGTGGTTTTCCATTTAATGAAATGCTTTCGATATTTTTGTTATTCCCCCTGTTTTGTAGTCTCTTTCTGTATGTTTCTTCTTCCTTTGTAAAACATGTTCCTGTCAAAGTGTCAAACCATTCTGATTCTCTTGTTTAATTGCAGAGGAGAGGGAGAATCCAGAACTGCTGGCAGAATCTCCTACCACGGAGGAAGAGAATTGCTCAGGAATCTGGGAAAACAGAGCAGCAGGTATGTGCAGTTGTGGGTTATTGCAAATAAATAAACTGTTCTCATCTTTGCTGCCATAGAAAGTAATTTTTTTCCAATATATATATATATATATATATATATATATATATTTTTTTTTTTCCAAGTTTAGCTTTACACTTTCTGACGAGATGTGATTATGAGAACAATTTTAGGTGAGCCAACTTGTTGCTCAACTGTTTCAAATGCGTGTTCGTATGAAGAATTTAATGGGTGTAATGGAAGGTGGATCTATTCCTGCTTTGAACAATCTTGAGGAGTCACTTAAAGCTGAACAAAAGGTGCATTCATTTCCTTACTTCTTTAGTGTGTGTGCATGTGTTTTTGTGTGCTACTACATTCATTTGTCATGATAATCAAAGCATGCCGGTCATCTGACTAAAAGTACGTAAAAATTCATGATCTTTTCACCAACTGTCGTCAGCCCCTTATTGTTGCCTAAATGTGTTTTGGAAGTACTGAATAACTAAAATTTATTACTCAAATAAGTATATTTAATTGAACTAACAGTGTTGAGTTTGATCTTTCCTTCTCACATGGGAGAAACTTTTATGGGGCTCCCACCTTCCTTTTGCATTATGTGTACTGCATAACACAATGCATTGTCTTCACCCGTCTTCTCATTTTTCTCTGAACTTTTTTTATATGAGGAAAAATAGAATAAAATGGGAACCTTGAAAATATGTTGTCAGTCAGCAAAAGACCCATCCCCTGTGGGTAGCCTATTCAGTACTTGGTAAAAATCATGAAAGTTCTGTTCTGATTGCCTTATCTTTGACAAAAAAAGGTTTTTTTTAGAACACCATTGCATTTTTATGAGAAGACGGCCATCTGTCTACAATAACTACTTTTTGTATTCATCATTGAAGTGTATGACATACAAAGATGGAATTGGCGTGAATACGCTGTGAGAACCCTTGATCTGTATTGGAGTTCTCTTTGTTTCAGAAAAATATTTCAGAACTTCCAAACTAGAATGCCATATCTGAATTCCTAATGAACCGATCCTTGCAACTTTATGGCTCAGTGCATATGATGTTAGCTGAATAATTGATATTTTTTCTGGTTTATCTCCCAGTGTAAGGCTCCTCCTGGTACTGCAAGGAGGAAGAGAAGGTCGCAATCAAGGAGGCAATTCGTAGACTCAGTATCAGCAAGGCCAAGTCCTCGTGGTTTTGGGGGAGGGAACTGAGAACCAAACTTTCAGCAGGATAACACAATGGGGACTTCAGGTTAATGGGTTGTCAGCTCTCTTTATCTCCTTCACTTGGATATCTCCACCGATTATGGAAGGTAAAGGTTCCAAAGTTCTTTCACCGGCGAGGATTTGTTGCATTGTCAAATTCTCATCATGGGTTGAATTCTTGTAAAGATGATCTTCCTACAACGGTGCTGTAATCAGCCACGATAAATTTGAACCTGCTTTTGATGTTCCTGCAATGAGAGATTGAAAATGATTATTCTGAAAATGTCATTCTAGTGAATTTTTAACTACAGAAAACATAATGAGAACTTTTTTTTTCTCCTTTTTGGGTGGAGGGGGAAGGGGTTTTAAATTTGAAACCGATTTGAAGTTTCTGACAGTATTATTTACCTTCCTGTCTGGGTTGTATCCATTCCGCAGTGAATAAGAAATTTACAATCTCGGTCCTCCAAATTTCTTCTTCTATTTTTGAAATTAAATTTAAATTTTCAGTTAAAAGTATTTAAATGATGGGTACATTTAAATATAAATAGAAAGAGAGAGAGAGAGAGAGAGAGATCAGTTAGGAAAGTGACAGTTGGCTTTCTGTGATTGGTAACAGGGTGACTAAGTAGGCACCAAATGTAGATGATCCTTACCCTCTTCCTCATTTGAGGACACCCACCAAATACGGCTAAAGAAGATAACCGTTTTAACAGTTTTCCCCGGGAAGTTGAGAATTAGAAAAAGAAGGTCGTTGAGACCTTTTGTATCACGTGCAAAAATAGCCTTTCCGGATTAGATACTGACACGTGTCAGTGAACAATTTGAAAACCCAAACTCTATGTGGGTCTCTTTTTTACCCCTCTCTCCCTCTGCAATAACAATAAAGGAAGACATTATCACTGACTTTGCAAGGCAATTTTTGTTTAGGACAAGAAAAATGGCTAGCCCAAAAGGAACAGATGCCTCTGCTCTGACGTTACCGGCTGCCGAAGGAGCATTGAATCCGGGCCGGAACACGAGCCTTGAGGTCGATTCAGTTTCGTCACAAGTGGCTACCTCCTTGGAGATCAAGGTAAGTTTTTGGTTCTTTAGCCAAAGGTTATGATTTTGGCAAATGGCATAGATTGCAAAATTCTCCTCTTCTTTTTAATTCTTTTGGTTCTTTAGTCTTTTGATTCAAAATGTTCAATCGGCGGAAGAAAAATTGGTTATTTTATGTGGGATCGTATGAAATGATAAAGGATCCAATGTTTTGGTAGAAAACCAACCGATTCGGATTTGGTGAAGTTGGCTACTTTTATTGCATGGTGCAGTAAACGTAGGATCAATGACATGTGGACAAGAAGGAGAAATGGAAGGCTGTTAGGCATTAGGTGTTAAATGCATCTCTCGAATTTCAGCTCTTCATTTCTCTTCTTTGCCACGTGTCATTGATCCTACATTTACTGCATGCAGTAACTTTACCAAATCCAAATCCAAATCCAAATCCATAAAAGGTAGAAAATGAATGGCCTCATTCTAATAAATGGGAGTGCTCTGCATTCAGATTGTAAACTATGTTTTCTAAGATTTGACATGATAGGAGGTCAACAAACCTGCTATGTCCAGTATATTTCTTGGAAATGGCATCCCAAAAGTGCAAAAAGCAAAAAAAAAAAAAAAAAAAAAAAGAGGAAAAAATGTTTATATGCATTAGTTTCTTTAATTGCATAATTGTTGTCAACAAATTACCCTTATTCTTCTGCTGTAAGAATACAATAAACTTTAGATTATTCAAAAATTACGACACCCTTTTTTTTTTCATAGGTAATAAATGTGCAAAGTAGTCACGGTGCATAATTTTATAGAGTAATTTTCAAGAAATATATATTCTGATATTATGGAAATGTTTACATTGAAGGAACTATACGAGGCTGCACAAAGGGAAAATGAAATGGAAAAGGAAAGGGAAAAGAGAGATGCAATGCAGACACTCAAAACAGCCGTCATAGTTTCAGGGGTGATTGTGGCCGTGGCTGGGGCCATCTTTGCCATAACCAAGAAATTGAAAGAGAAATGAATCCTGCTGCCGGATGCTAGTAACTCGGAAAATTTACTCTACTTTTTGACATATTCTTTGATCTCATTTTGGTTTTTTTTTTTTTTCCATTTTTTTTTTCCCTTGGAAGTTGCTAAGTCCATGTAATCATACCTATTTCAAGCTATTATCTTTTCGGAAGTTACAAAAAATGGACATAGTTCTACATTTTATTTTATGTTTACAGTTTTCCCAAACAGGGCCTTAGTCCTTGTCGCAAAGATGAGGTTATTAGGTTTGGTTTTTTTTGTGCTAAACATGATTTCAACAAGTGCGCAGACTGCGATTATCAGCAATTCCAAGTGATTATGCAGACAAATGATACCCAACTTAAAAATTTGTCAATACCCTCTTAGAATTCAAAATGTCTTAAAAATTTATTTAATACCGTTCTTTACCCTTCTCCTCCTCTCTTTGTACTATAGTAAGCAGTGAAAACTTCATTCAACAAAACAAAACAAAATCAATCCAATAGCAGAACAGTATAAAAGTAGGAGGTCATGAAGGCTCTGGTGAAAGTGATTATCTGCCCTTTTTTCTTCTTGAAAAAAAAAAACAAAAACAAACACAAACTCCCTTGAATTTTAGGTCAATTTCACAAAATTCCCTAAATTTTAAAATATAATAGTAAATAGCTCCATGAATTATTAAATTGTCACTTGCTGGTCTGTTCGTCAAATTTAAATTCCTATTTTCCAAGTTTTTGTCAAAATTTTAGCCTATTTTTCAGTGAAACTTAATGTTTTAACTTCTAACCAATTATAAGGGATTAACTAATACGGAATATAAACATTGTATCGGTTTAATGACATCATACGATGCCAAATTTTATAGTGAAAAGATAAACATAGGAGGATAAAATATCACAATTTCATAATTTAAGAAATTATTTATTTAGGTTTAAATGATTGGACTTTGTGGATTTGACCTTTAATTTCAAAGAGGTTTCCTTGTAATTTACATTTTTTTTTTCAGTCTTTTTTATTTATTTTTATTTTTTTAAAAAAACGCTGACATAGTACTGTTGTACCAGGTAGGTAGTTAGTTATTAACGATGAATCGATGGTACGTAAGCTGATCTCAATGATCTCCACTGTTCTCAACGTCACTCAAATTCCCTCTTTCTCACCAAGATGACCCACCCTTCCTCCCTCTCCCTCTAACAATGGCCCTCCTACCTCCATCTTCATCCCCCTTCATCCACCTCAAACTCAAACCCACACCCAAACCAACTCCCTTCCCTTTCCCTCCAAAACCCACCCTAAAACCTTTCCCTCCAAAACTCACCTCAAAACCCTCATTCAAAACCCACAATTCCCTTAACCCATTCCTTCTTTCAAATCCCGTTCCTCGCAACAACAAATCTCAATCCCATCTGTTTTCACGAACATTTCAATCGCTCAATTCCATCAAACCTTATGTTCAATCCGAGTGGGAGCCCATTCTCAAGGGTTGGCTTTGCAGCGTGGTCTCTGTATATTCACTCTCTCAAATCGTCCCCAAATTCGGTAAATTATCTACTGTTTCGACCAACTTCGATGCGATTTGGTTGAGGGATGAGGGTTTGGTAGTTGGAGTCTTGGTGTTGGCTCGGTTCGTTGCTAGTTATTTGCAGCAATCGTTTTTGTGGGATGCGGCGTTGAATTCGGTATACAAAATCAGGGTTCATGTTTTCGAGAGGGTTTTGCAGAGGGAATTAGGGTTTTTCGAAGGAGGCGGTGGTGTTTCGGCAGGGGATATTGCGTATCGGATCACTGCGGAGGCTTCGGATGTTGCCGATACTGTTTATGCCATTTTGAACGTAAGAAGTTTCCTCTATCTTCTCATTGAATCATGCGCATTTTTGCGTGTGTGGGTTAACTAATTATTCATTATACCCATTAGAAAAGGGAAAGAAAAACATGTTGAGTTTTTATGGTCATGTTCTTTTGAGTAAAATTGAAAGAGTCATCTTAACTCTGCAAACTAGTTGTATTAGCTTTGGTTGAGCTGAGGTTTTTGTCTTCAGGGTCCCGGATAATGAAAGCTTGACTTAAATTTTTTATTTCTTTTGTTTTCTTACATTTTCTCAGGTAATCAGAGAGAGCTTAAATGTGAAAAAAGATGAAGAGACTGTAGCTTGAGGAGTCCACTTATGTTTAAAGTGATTATAAATGGACAGAAACCAGTTTAGGAATGGTTGGATTGATTCAAAAAAGTACTATGTACAATGGAATGTTGACCTATTTTATGATTCATGTTGATGCCACCGAAAAGAATTCAAAGACACACAAGTTGTACATCTGGAGTTATGAATTTATGAACTAGTTTGATGATTGAGTTTGTTCAATGATAACATATTCATTCCATACAAAACCAGAAGAGTAGACTCCTTGATGTTCTATGAGTAATATTTGTTAATGGACTTCTTTCTACCAATCATATATGTTCCTCATTAAAATAAAATAAAATTATGAGTAGGGGTGATTTGAGCATGTGGAAGAGATGTTAATTAGAATTTTGAGGACCTTCTATATTCCTTGTTCATTGTGCTGAAGTGTAGTGTAGAGACCTTTTGCATGTTCAATGATTGGGTATGCCATTAGTGGAGTTGAGTCAAAAGGTCTTAATGATGAGGGACTGCCAAAATCAAAACCTTTGGACCTTAGGATAATGCACCCAAAAATTAAATTTAAAAAAAAAAAAAAAAAAAAAAGTTTAACTAATTCTAGAACCAATCAACGAAATATGCCTGTTGAAAAAAATTCATTTCTGAATGTCGTGACATTTCAAAAAAAATGTTTCTATTTTCAAGGCATTAGCCAGACCAAATAAGCTTTCAAAAAGCAGTAGGCATGTCCTGATCATGAGATTGAATGGAGTTAGATCTTGAAGATCATTTAGCAGCAGATGATATCCAGACTTAGCCATGACTCTCTGAATCATTTGTTCTGTGTTATTATTGTTTCTTCAAACTATATATATATATATTTTAATTATTGTTATATTTGATACATTTTGTCAATTGGACTATAACATGTGTGAGGCTAGTCTTTGTGATCTGAATGTACCTCTCTCTCTCTCTCATTTTCTTCTTTATGTTTTTTTGTTTGGCAGGCCGTTGTACCTAGTATTTTGCAGTTATCAGCAATGGCAATGCAAATGTTGGTTATCAGCCCTGTTCTTTCATTGATTTCGGCCTTGGTGAGGAAGGAATAAGTAGATATTTCAATTTATTCTGGCATTGTATATTCTCTGCTCGTGTAATTGATCTACAATCTTGAATTTTGTCTGTTGAATTCGTAGGTGATTCCATGTATGGCTCTTGTCATTGCCTATCTTGGTGAAAGGCTTCGTAAGACGTCTAAGAAAGCACATCTTAGCATTGCGACACTCTCGTCCTACTTGAATGAGGTATAATCTATTTCATTACCCAAGTCTTGGGATCTCTGTTGTATTGTTTTACCTCTCCCTTTTTGATCTTGCATTTAATCGACCAAAAGAAAAAAAAAAACCTATATTTAGCTGGACAAAGTTGCATAGCTTAGGACATGCATGCCTGAAAAGTTAATATTAACAGTTGAAAGAAAGATCCATTGGGAAATAATTGTTTCCTCTTTCCTTTATGTAACCCTTTTATTATGCAAACCATCTGTTCTTATCTATGGTCAAACACATCAGCAAGCTGTTGCCCTAGTCATTGTCACCATGCTATAGTTGGTGGTAGTCTCAATCTCAGCCCTATATACAGACTATGCGAAGACAATTTTACAGCCCATAAAACCACGGTATACTCTGATTGGAGTGTGGGTACAGTCATTTTATACACCATAAATTAAGGTTCATGAGTCTCGCTTGTTTGTATATAGTGTTAGTGGTGCAAACTACTTGTTGATAGATATATAGGTGTCCCTTTATGAAGAACATGTTGATACTGAGATTTATCACCTGGTACACAGTGGTATCAGCTGGATATGTTAAATATTTATTATCTAATCCACAAATTAAGCAAAAACAATTGTCTTGGACAACTTCTCTCAATCTTCGAAACATACCGGACATACATCAATACATTTTATTTTTTTTTTGGATGAAGAAAGTATGTATTAATAACAAAAAGGGCAATGCCCAAGTACATAAGATATATACAAGGACTAGCCGAATATCTCGAAAGAGGGATTGCACACATTAGAATGGCTACAATACCACCAAAAAAGACATTTAACAGAAGAAGACTTAAGATCTATAATTGACAGTTCCGTATCCTCAAAAGTTCTTGCATTCCTTTCTCCCCATAAACACCAAAAGAGAGCATGAGGGATCATATCCCAAATGGATTTAGCTTTCTTGCGCACCACCTTAGTTGACCAACTGACTAAGAGGTCACGAGTAGTGAAGGGTAAGACCGAAAGAATCCCAAAAAGGTTAATAGTAAGCATCCAAAGGCTCCATGCCGCTTTACAATGAATAAAGCGATGATCAACCATAGTGTGGTGAAACAATACGATTGCATAATCTGATTGATTAATGCACAATGATATGTAGTGTGATGAAACAATACATAGCAACACCCTTGAACTTATTTGTATATTGTAATAGTAAAACCTCAATTACCCACAGAAATTAAAAGAAAAAAATTAATAATTGGATTTTTATGAGAGACCTGGAAATCACTTATTACCAAGTGATCCTCTCTTATCTTGAAACATTACATAATCTGGTTGATCGAATGATTGGTGAAAGAAACTTATGTATACAGATAATGTTTACTTCGTTTTTACTACTTATGGGAAATTCTAGGATAGGACCGACTATTTAAAAAAATCATATGCAAAATGTGTAATAGATTTGCTTGGTGGCACATTACTTTTGGGAAATTCTAGGATAGGACCGACTATTTAAAAAAAATTATATGAAAATGTGTAACAGATTTACTTGGTGGCACATATCTTGAACATTTTGACTATATTACATGTAATATACCTTGCATTCTAGCAATTTCTTTGTCCTAGTATTTGTAATCATCTATGATAAATTTATTGAAAAACTATACATGATTTTTACATATCACAACTATCAACTAAAACAAAGTCGTCTTGTTGGAATCGAGTTGTATTGTTGAATACCTAAAACATAGTGGGCGAATACACAAATTAATTGCAAGAATAAGGGAATTACAGTTTGTCACACTGCTCGAGGCCACAGTGGGTAAGGGTCCAAACCATTGGCCCTAGAACTAGTGGAGGTGGCCTCTGTTGTTGCTAAGGCTGTGTGTTTACTTTTTCTCTCCGCTATTGTATCTTTTTCCAAACTTGCTGTATTTTTTAAAACCTTTTAAATAACTAATGGCATACTCCATCATGTGCCTGCTATCTTATCTTGCCAATTTGCACCTCCTTCCCCTGTTTTGAATCTACTCCTATCCTTGTGCTCAAGTGCCTCCATTCTATCACCAAATCTAATGAATGCTTAAATTCTTGTATTGCTCATAAACTTTGTTACAGAGTCTTCCCAATTATCTGTCTTCTTTGTTTTTATTGTCTTCATTAACCCATCAGAATCCTTGAATCTGGTTGGACAATTATTTTTGTTTTCTTCTCTGCCTCCTTCCTTTATATATCAGGTGGTAGATTCTCCAGTATTAAGTTCCATGCTATTTTGTATCCCTGGCAGTTCTGTGTGTGTGTGTTGGCTCATTAGCTGGTAAATTTATGTCATATATGTATTTTATGTGTTAGGTCCTTCCATCGATTCTTTTTGTGAAGGCAAACAGTGCAGAGCTGTGTGAGAATGCCAGGTTTCGAAGGTTTGCTCATGCTGATCTATCTGAATGTTCCAAAAAAAGGAAATTGAAGGCACTCATTCCTCAGATTGTACAAACTATATATTTTGGAGGTTTATTTATATTTTGTTTTGGTTCACTGCGGGTTTCAAGTGGCTCTTTTGACGGTTGTAGCATGGTCTCTTTTGTGACATCATTGGTTCTCTTGATTGAGCCAATCCAGGTAATATTATTTGATTGACATGGACTACATATTTATATATTCATTTAATTATATATTTTGGGCTGTGGGGAGGGGTCTCTTCTTTTCTTGGGTTAATATCAAAAATCTTTCTTGAGGTTTATGAAAGTATCAAAGAGCAGCCTTGATATATTTGGATTTTATGTTGTTGATCCCTCCTCAATATAAATATAATCACTCTAAGAGAATCCCTAATAGGGTAGAACGGTATTTTAGATGGAAAATTACACTTTACCCCCTTAAAGTAGGAACCGTTCTTACAATACCCCGCTATAGTTTGAAAACTACACTTTACCCCCTTCAGCCACATGTGGTAGGTTGTTTTCTGTTGATTGACTTCCCTTCCGCGGAGACAGTATATTGCTATCACCTGAAACTATAGAGGGCACTTGATGCACCCCCCCCCCCCCCCCCCCCCCAAACAAAAAAAAAACAAAAAAAAAGAAAAAAAAGGAAGAAGAGGGGGAACTATGGGTGGTAAAGTGAAAAAGAACCAAACTTGAAGGGGGTAAGGTGTAATTTTCTTCCTTTTTCAAATTGATTAGTCCATGGGTAGGGGAAGTAAATGATTCCAGGTCAAAAACTCTGAGAACTAAGGTTGCATTAACTCTAGGTTAGATTAATTGAACTGTAGGTCTGATTTAATTGCGGGATGTTATTTGGCTTAAGGTTATGAAATTCTATAGGTGCTCCTGTTTACTTTGGGTGGTTCTATTTACAAGAAAGAAATAGTTCAACAACTTTGTTTTCTCGATAACTAATCCAAAGGTTTGTTGCTAATAATTCTTTTTGGTGTTATTATGGTTCAGCCATTGTGGAGCTGTCTTAAATTATCAATCTGAATTTAAGAATCACGCAGGGTGTGGGCAAAGCATACAATGAGTTGAAGCAAGGAGAGCCAGCTATAGATCGATTGTTTGATCTGACTAGGTTCAAATCTCAGGTAGATCTATGACGTCATGAACATTGGAATTTTTATTATCTTTGAAAAATAAATTTTTTGGTAAACACTCTTTATGGAGTGAACAGAAAGTAGAATGTTTATGACACCTCAAACTTATTAGTACAAACCAAAACATGAAAGCTTACTCGTATGCACTTCAATGTGCTTTCCATGCTTCTTAGGCTCTGGAATTTTAAGCCATTCTTCACTTCATGTTACCATATAAGATATAACTCTATTTAGCACAATGAAAATTCCTTCTGGATTTTTGTGTTAGGATGTATATGTTTTTTATTTTTCTTGTTAATGATTATCTTTTATTTTTAAATGTTTGATTTCTGTTCTGTCGTTCTGATACGAACCCCTGGGTAGAATTGACCCTTGAAAACTGGCTTGAAAGGGAAGGTTGACTAAGAGTTGATATACACATGGTTAAGCCCACACTTAACTGATGTGGGACATTAAGATCATAACATATCACCACGCTTCCACAACTGATGTCCATAGTTGCTCACTCTATCAACACTAACCCGATGGTAGCCCTTTCCTTTTGGTGGCTTCACTCACCTATCAATATTCAGTGGCTTAATACCATGCACATACACAATACCAAACCATTTTAATCTAGCCTATAAGTCACCCCTTCCACGACTTGATGACCATAGAGAGCCACAACCCATACTAAGTCCGATGTGGGACATTAGGATCGTAACATGCTCCTTTCTTATTGTTGAACAACCCATTTCCTTTATCCTTCTATTTGTTGTGATCACTTTATTCTTGAATTTAGGTCATTGAGAAACCAGATGCGGTTGATTTGGACTCTGTTATAGGAGAGGTGAAGTTTTGCGATATCTCATTTAAATATGGAGACAGTATGCCTCTTGTTTTGAGTGGATTGGACCTTCATATCAAAGCTGGGGAGACAATTGCTCTCGTTGGGCCCTCTGGAGGAGGAAAGACAACCCTTGTAAAACTGCTTCTTCGCCTATATGATCCTTTATCTGGTGAGACATCTGAAACAACCATTACTTATTCTACTATAAATTTGGTCAAACTTTGACCATCGAAATTTGGAATTTAAATCTATTCTTTTATTTTAATGTGAGTGCATATATATGGTTTTCTCATGTTAACAGGTTGTATACTTATCGATAACCATAACATTCAAAACATCCGATTGGAAAGTTTAAGGAGACATGTTGGTTTGGTCTCTCAGGATATAGTGAGTGACTTGCAAGTACCTTATTAGTATTGTCTTCTTTTTCTTTTCTTGTTTTTTTTCCAATGTTTTTTTTTCCAATTATATTTTTTATTCCCCTCTTTCCGTAGAATAAATTTACTACATAGACTCAAACACAAGACTTCTCACTCAACCCCACAACACTCTAACCATCTCAGCAAGAGCTTGTTGATTACCTTATGCTATTTGTGCTAGATTTATAAGTTTCAATTAGATATTGTTTCATTTGCAGTGTTATATTTTCAAATAACTCTCATGTGTTTAATTGCTAAGAAATAATTGGGCATATTTCTTGGTCATGAAATTCAAGTTTTAATTCAGATTTGTGATGGAAGTCACATTGCTGGATCCTTGATGGAAAAATATTTACAAATTTTAGGAGATGCAATGGAAACTTCGTAGTTATGGATGCACATGAAATGCTTAGAAACATAAAATAATGGTTGTCTAGATGCAAATTGAACCTTAAAAAAATGGTGAATTTTAGTATATTAGGGACCAATATTTCACCTAGATGGTAAGGCAACATTGCAGAAATGAATTGGCACACACTAACTCATACCAAAGTGGTTGAACTGTTAATGATTATTTTCTTGTGAATTTTAAAGCTACAGAAAAAATAATTGAATTATGAAATGTCAATTAAAAACACCCATCATGTGAAATAGAATTAAACATTGCATTTGTGATAATCTTGTAAACATTAACCTAACTTAAAAAATTCACGTTTCAATAATTATTTTAGAAAAGGAACAATAAAATATGTAAGAATAAGTTACTAGAAAATAATGATCAACCTGTACCTCTGACAAATCATGCTTATGTTGCTCATACATGTGAAACTGAAATGTAGAGTTCTGATGTCTATTCCTCTTTTTTTTTTTCTTTTTTCTTTTTTCCTTTTCCTTTCATAGAAAGTTGATGTCTTAATGGAATATAAGCTATTTATGCATTCGTTGAATGATTTTGCATATAGAATTCAAGAGGATTTTTAATCATTGTATAGATACATATATAATAATAACTTTACAAATTACACGAGTATTTTGTATGTTGTGAACAATGGAAGAAATGAGAAATCACTAAAAGTATTTTAAGAGAGTCAAGAAGAAGAAGTAAAGTAAATAAATTAAAAGGGTCAAGAAGATCCTGCAGCTAAGAGTATTTTTCTGTATAATGATTTAAAAGAAAACGAATTTATCAAACTCTAATTCCTAAATTATACTGAATAGTGGAAAAAAAGTGCTTATATGGTGTTTGACCAATGTTTTGTTTTCTGTTAACTTTCTTGAGGTGACGCTTCTTTGAATTAAATGGTGTGTTTAGCTAACTTCTATATACGTGTTAGTCACTGTTTTCAGGAACTGTTGCTGAAAATATTGGGTATAGGGATTTGATGACTGAAGTTGACATGGGGAGGGTTGAGATTGCAGCACAAACTGCAAATGCGGACGAATTCATTAGAGCGCTTCCAGAAGGGTATGAAACCAATATTGGACCAAGGGGCTCAATATTAAGTGGAGGCCAGAAGCAAAGGTGAAGCTTCAAATCCAAAACCTGTGATTCTAATATTGATGTCTAATGTGATTAGTGGGCCTAGCCTTGAAGAAGATTAAAACAACATGTAAATTAGAATATTGTCTAATTTACACCTCTACTTCTTAATTCTATATTTATTTTGGGATTTTGGTTTTTGTTTTCAAGTGCAGACTAGCTATTGCAAGGGCAATTTATCAGAACTCCTCCATATTGATTTTGGATGAAGCAACTTCTGCTTTAGATAGCAGGTCTGAGCTATTGGTGAGACAAGCTGTGGAGCGCTTAATGGAGCATCACACTGTAAGGCCACTCATCTTGAACATTTTTTTATTTTTATAAATATGAACATATGGTGAAGTATATATTAAGACCCTAAATCCGTTTCTTTGAGAATTGGTAACTCTTGAAAATTGAGTTGGAAAGTCAAAATTACCAGTCATTGGGACCTTGTTTTCTTGTTTTGTGTTAAAAGGGTATAATAGTGTTAAATGACATTTTCTTCAACTAGGTGTTCTTATTTTTTTCATTTATTCTTGATGGCTGAAAAGTTATACTTAACCAAGTTTTTATTTTAATTATGTAGGTACTGGTCATTGCCCACCGATTGGAAACAGTTCTAATGGCTAAACGAATTTTCCTTCTAGACTGATGGTAAGCTGGAGGAACTGACTCGCTCGTCTCTTTTGGGTGGTCACCATGACTCCCTGATATCTGCCCAGCTTGTGATATGAGGAGCATCGACACAAGGTGATAGACTGATGCACAAGCACAACCATGGAGCTATAGAAATCACAGGCAAAATGCGATGTATTTAGTGTTGGAAAATATGTATTACTTATATAATTCTGTCAAAGTAGTAAGCATATGAAACACAAATAATACGAAATAAATTCTAGAAATCCACAAACTTACAGAATACAGAAGATGATTAAAACAGAAACGGATTGATCAAGGCTAGCGTTTGATGCTATATCCTTAAGACAGATTTTGCTTCTCACTTGGTGCTTTGAGTATCTCAGACGTCTGTCTCCTAGGATATAATGATCTGCATGCACAGAAAAAGCACTGTAATCGATGCATCTGGCAAACCCCACTGTGTCCTTTTCTCTCTAATGATGACTCAAAATTATGAAAAATCTAATCTATTGATTTACTTGTAATAGTGTATGAAATGAAGTATATATAGACTCTGAAGTGACTCTCCAGAATAGTCATAAGGCATTTTGATCAGACGCATCTTATGATCATGACTATTCTGGGTTAACAGACATAACTCTTAATGGTAATTAATCTGAATTAGCAAAAATTAAATTTTGCTTAAAAATAACACACATGGGTCGGTCTTACTTGACCCCACCCGGCTCGGGGCGGGCATGCGCGTGTATTTTTGGGTCCAAACCTAATGGTGGCTAGGTCCTCCCCTTTCACAAAACTTGGGTGCCCTTTAGGCTCAAACCATAGGCCCAAGGTATGTGTATATAAATTCACTTAAAAATTCATAATTTTCCAATGTGAGACAAGCCTTATTACCTTTTTTTCAACCAACTATTTAAGGGTGACTTTAGAAAACAATTTCTCATTCAACCATTAATAATTTTGTCTAATTAATTATACGAATTAAATCTCCACATGGAAATTAACTAATTCTAATATGAACCCATCTCAAATTACACATGACACCCACATTAATAAATGGCCAATATCTCTAACATCTAGTTCTTGCATTGCCAAATAAGCCCATCTTCTGTGAAATTGCAACGATCCATGACATTCTCCACAGCTCTGTTATGTGTTATGTGATTGTCCCAACTCCCTGCGGCGAAACTGGTTTCTTATCTTTCTGCCGAAGAGCGAGGAAACTAGTTTGCACCAATCTCCAAAAATGAAAAATGAAATTATGGCAGTCCATTTTTAAAAGTACCATTTGTATCTTGCAAGACTGTTTTCAGGCCATGAATCCCTTATGTCGAGCACTTCTGTTTTCAGGCCAAAAAATTTTGACAGCAAAAGTTCTGAGGTTGAGTTATTTAGTTACTGGACTCAACTTGCGATTGTGAGTAAATGACTATACATCTTGTGGGACTAATTTTATGTCCCAAAAAAAAAAAAAACATAATAAATCTAGCAAAGTCCATTGATTGAGATTTGAGAGTATTCCCTTGATTCATGTTGACAATGACAAAATTTTACTGTGTATATTCTAGATAGAAGAAAATATCAGCATTATTGTTTTATATTAAAGAATTAAAGGGATAAAATAATAACTATAAATTAATATAAACTCAAATCCACTAATCCATGCCAATGGATTGTCCGGCGGCGATCGACATGTTTCGGTGTTATGGGAAGGAAAAAAATAAAAATAATCGGATATCTCATTGTGTAATCCAATGGTTATTGAGCTCTCTTTTGAATAAAAAAATAAAAATCTATTGATTCTTATATCATCAGTCACTGACTCTTCAAATGAATAATTAAGGTGTTATATATGTACACGCATCCATATGTTTCTGTCTATCTCATAAAGATAAGCTTTGATTCATTTTTTTGGTTGTTCCAAAATATTTTACATTGAAAAGTCAAATAATAATTTTTCTTAACTTTCTCATACTATCCCTTTATTACACAAAAAAATTACTTTAAACAAATAATTAATGCATTGATAGTAAGATAAAAATACTTTTAGTAAAAAAAAAAAATTGATTGGACAACAAATCAATGCATAATTTACATGCTTTTTCAAAAAGGTCTATCTTTATGAGATAGAGAGAGTTGTTTTTTTATTTTTTTTATTTTTTATTTTTTATTTTTTTAATTTATAAGTAAGCATCTATATAGCTTTGATCATGTACAGGATATCCCATATATTCTGTTCAATCATAACTGCTGTCTATGAACGACACGCATAGGCGTATGAATACTCAGGTATCATTTACAGACGATCGTGATCGAATAGAATAATTTGCGATATCTTACAGATGATAAGCCCTTGGCATCTATATTGCAAGCATGTGCTGTGCTACCATTTCTAGTAAATAAAAATGAAGTGAAAATGTATTAAAAAAATAAAAAATAAAATGGTGATCTAGCCCTATTACCCCCATTGGCGCGCGCGCCAAAAAAAGGAACCCAAAAAAAAGAAAAAAAAAAAAAAGAATTGGAAAAAGGGAAAACATGAGGTGAGTGGAGCTATATAACCTTCATCAGCTTTCCAATATTCTCATTTTACCGCCTTAGAGAGCGTCGCCTAGCTTTCGAAATTCCAAGGTTTTTGGTTCTGACGATTCTTCCTAATCCAATTCTGTGTGTGAATCAGGTGAGATTTCAAAGCCCTAATCTTCTCAATATATCTGCATTTCCTAGTTTTTATGTTTATTTTCTTGCAAGTACTTTAACTGTACAAAACCCTAATTCAAAGCCTGTTATGTGAAATGTGATGCTTCTTTTCACAAATTTAGACTTACAACTCTTCTTTATGCTGTGTTTTTGTGTACCTACACCCAGTTGCCTTTGCATATAATGATAATGATGGGTTTACTTGCTTGCTGTGGTCGCTCCATGTGATTGACATGGTTATCGCATTAGGAACGTATCAAAGGAACAAAATGTTTGCAAGATTTCGATGGACTTGTCTCTTTTAGAGAAGAAATACTGGTTTTGAGTGTGGTAAGAAGTGAGTTTTTATGAGTTGAAAGGGTTGAACTTGGGAGGGGTAGGTTGTGATAGGTAGTGGAGCCTGATTGTACTATACAGCCTTACCACGCGTGTTGCAGATCCAATTTCGCGATCAGTTGGCGGGGTTCAGCATGGTTGGTAGGGCATCTTGATAATTTCACACTTGTTATCTGTAGCTCAAGTTCTATATATGTATAGTGGGTTGTTTTTTTTTTTTTTTTTTTTGGGCCGGGGGGGGGGGGGGGGGGGGGGGGGTGGATTTATATCTCTTGTAGTTTCATTTTGGCTCTTCATTATAGTGAACGTTGCAGCAACTCCATGGACATAGGTAGATTTTTCTTGAACCACGTAAATTAGGTGTTCTTGTGTTTCATTTTGCTTAATTTATTTTCTCATCTCATAGGTCTTGGGTTACTGACCTAGGGTAAATACCTGACAGGTTGATGGGAAAAATGAGTAAACTGGGGGTATGCTTGGATTTGAGGATTTGGATGGGGTGGATCTCCGTTGTTTGGATACCTTACACTTTGTTTGGTTTTCATGGGACCAAATCCAAATTTGTTGTTTGTATGCCTTAACACTTTGTTTGGTTATCAAAAAGAGCAAGGGAAAAGGAATGGAAGGAAAAGGGAAAATATAAAATTTTCCTTTGTGTGGTTTTCTAGGGAAAGAGGTGTCCTTTGTTTGGCTGGTAGGATGAAGATGAAGGGAAAAAAAAAATATAATAATTAAGGGGCTGTAGTTATCATACTGACAAAACAACCATAACCAACCCTATAGGTTAATTACATATCATCAATTTTGCAAACTACATCAATCATAACTTTTAGAATTTGGATAGCATCAGACTTGCTACCCTCTTTTTATGAGTAATCATAGAAATTAACCAAAACTGAGAGATTTTGGTAGTTGTTATAAAAACCAGCGCAAACACTACAGCTATGTAGAGGTATCAATCATTTTTATGAGTGATACATCATTCTTTATTATTCTTTTTTTATATTTATTTTCTACTCTTATCTTTTAATGGAATGACTGAATGACTGATGTATCACATGATTCTGTTTTATAAGGAAATCATGTAGATGTGATACATGTACATGATTGGATGCAAACGTGATAAATGATCATCTTCTATATTGGGCAAGGAAATCCAAGGGCACCTTATGTCTTGACTCTCAGAATGAGCACTAAAGTAGTTCTATTTGTGTTTCGCTCTCTTAAAATGCTCAGTTGTATATTGGATGGCATTATTTTTTACATACAAGGGTGATCTTAATGCTGGTAGTACAGATGATACAAGATTACAATGGTCGATTGCTTTTTGCCACAACAGGCACTATGTGCGGTTGGAGTGGGATATGTTCTTTTTATTTATTTATTTTTTTAGTGTAACTTTTGTTGATACTTATATGTTGAGAGTTGGATAAAGTTATGTATCTTTTGAAATTGTTTAGTCTATTAAGTTAGAGAAAGGGGTGGAGGATACTTTTTTTTTTTGTGATAAAGATAAAATCCTACAAATGGAAAAAAATAGGTACATGTATACAAACATTCAGCCTATACTATACAAGCTGCAAAAGTTCCCCCCCCCCCCCCCCCCCCCCCCCCCCAAAAAAAAAAAAAAAAAAAAAAAAAAACAACAACAACAACCAAAAAAAAAAAAAAAAAAAAGAGTATCTCCCACCAATGAAAAAGAGAGCAACAAGAGAAAAGGTTTCCTTGAGCTTATGAACACCTAACTTCTCTCCAACAAAAGTTCATCTACTCCTTTCTCTTCAAATACTCCAAAAAAAGATATTACAGGGCTGCTCTTGAGATGTTCAACCATCAAGCACTTGTCCCTTGTAGCTAACCACCCAAATATTGTGCAAGTGTATTACAGCTGTACAGGACAAATGCGGAGTATGTGGTATCTTTAGCATAGTAATACACTTACCCAATATTTCTCATGCAATAAAATTTTTGAATCTAAAATTTGAATGAAACCCTAGTAATTATATATAGAACAAAGTAAAAAAAAGGGATGCGACACCTAACGTAAGGAAAACCTTGTTAAGGGAAGTGATTTTTGTGATTTAAACTAAAAAGACTTTAAGGTAAAATAATAGTTCTTTTTGATAATAATGTCTTGCAAGAATTCATCAAAGGATAATGTTTTTATATTTTTGGGAATGGAATTCTGTGCATAGAGTGGCTTGTTAAATAATTTGAAATACTATCATTAGCCAACCATTCTCTAGAACTCTGAAACATGGTGCCTCCTTATTGTGTTTTGCAAGATATGGATACGTCAAACCCTGCAGTTTTTGTCAATGCGGAGCTGCTGCAAATGTATCTGGGAAAGAAGGTTCGGGCAGTGATTCAGGTGATGCGGTCTGATGGTGGAGTCGTATATGGAAAATCTACAGATGATCGTCAGCTAGTCATAAAAGGCACCCCACCACTCATTCCTCTTACGAATTTTGTTGAGGTAATTGGTACTGTTGACAGTAACCAATCCATCCATGCTGATATATGGACCAACTTTGGTGACACATTTGGTAAGACCTACTCCCCATAATTTTTTTCCCCCCTAATAGTGGTTTGAGCCATGGCAATGCAAACATTTTTTTCATGGGCTGTGCCCCCTATAGATGAAGTTCTTTTTCTTTTAACTGACAGTGGATCCATAACTACTTTTGCATGTTAGCAGATTTATTGTGTTTTAAGCTGGGTAAAGGATTTATAATAACTTCTGCTTCTGGGTTTTACTGGAAGCACTGAATTGCTATGTGGGCAACCCTTTTTCTTTATAGTAACTTGCAAGGGGCCTAAAATACCCTTATTGTTTTATTGCTGTTAGAAAATAGTAAGCGGAAACGAAAGTTGTATTAGTATGACCTCAGTATGGGTTTAATAATATACTAAATATAATGCCTTTCTTAAAGGATTGGTGATATAACTTTTACATAGTACTCATGGCACCTTATTAATTTTCAAAAGCTGTTTGATTACACAGACCACTAGGCTCTAGATTATTTGCAGAGTTTCTACTTGAGATGTGGAGGGTTAAGTACTCTTGTCAAGAAGCAGTTAAATAACACTACATAGCCTTTTTCTGATTAAATTAATGTAAAAATATTGTTTAATTTTCTTCCATTGAACTAAGTTTTGCTTAGATGTAGATGTCATGGTTAACACTTACTTTTTTGAAAGGGAAAAAAAAGGGCCTTGGTTTGTGTCAAACAGTATATAACCGAAGTTTCCATCTAGTGATCTGTTGTATCTGGAGTCCTATGGCAAATATCATTTTTTTTTTTAATTTTTCCCCCTCTTCCTCCTGATGCTGCTACTTCTTCTTCGTCTGTTAATTTTTTTACTTATTTTTCTAATCCTAGTGAGCATGAAAGAAATGGCAACTAATCAGCCAGCAGGGATGGTTATAATTTCCGATATAGTTAAGAGCATCAATTTAGAACTTAGTAGGGTAGTGGGCCCTTCCCCTCACATACATGCGTGTGCAGAAGAAGTTCAACTTATTGACAATATATTCTATCTGATAGCAGATAGTCTTTTAATTAGTTGTGTTCACTTGTTGATTTTTATAAACCTTTTTGTGATTTTGCCTAAAAGAGATTTATTTATTTATTTTTTGCAGACACAGCAAATTACAATCAGCTTTGCCAACTTGCAAATGGTGAATTTAAGCACTTGTTTCTCTGAGGAAGTATGATGGGCTTAGTTTATCATGAAGTTGGAAGCCGAGCAACCATCTGTTTCATTTCTTCTCACCTTATGAGAAAGTATACGATTAGTGGATAAAAATGGAGTCAGTCCTTTTGTTTTTGACAGTCTTGGGAAATTTCTTGAACTTGTATTTAGGTTTTCTGGTGAACTATTAGAACAGCTGTGTTAGTTCAACCCAAGTAACAGTCCTGTCTCTCTATCATGTAATTTCCATTTTGAAAATATTATTCTTCCCTTTTTACTTAGTACCTTGGAAGACTATTCTCTCGAGAGATAACCTCAAATTTATAATGTTAAAACCTTGAATTAAGTTGAGGAGAGTTTGGTTACCAAAAAAACTCATATAGTTTATCTTCCTCCTTGTTTTTTTGTTTTTTATTTTTAAATTATATTTGCATACTCACTACTAAGGATGTGTGGGGGTCAATTCGAAACGGTTTGAAAGAGAAACCACCAACCTACTAGTTAAAGGCGGTTTGCAAATTTTACAATTTGTTGTCAAACTGTAAGTCCTAAAAATCAACGGATTGGTTGATCTATTTTGATGGTTTTGAACCAACTGATTGAATGGGTCAGACTATGTCCTTTTGTACCCTCTATGGACTACCAACCAACTAAAAGGTGTGCTTCCGAATACTATCTATTTGATCCATCCAAACATTTCACAAGATAACCAAATTTTCAAAATGCAATTTAATGGGAATTACAATTGGCAAGTAAACTAATTTAGGAAATCTAGTTTCTTTAAATTGGCTTGTAAACCTCATTAGTAAGCATGAAAAATAAATTAATTAAGTAGAATTTGGAGTGATTCCTTTTGAAGTGAATCGACTGTTTCATAGGAATGAGCCTTTTCTAAATTGTGCTTTCACTATATCTATAAGAAAATCTAGAAAATTTAATTATTTACCATAATTATTACAGGCGTAGAACATTTATCAAGACATTAATTATTGTAGCCTTATTGAAAGTATATATATTTTGTATTTATAATTTTACATATATATATATATATATATATATATATATATATTATTACTATTAAACCACCCAATTTGACAAACTTTAACTTACTAATCGAATTGAACCGAATCGCCAAATTTATTTATTAAACCACCCAAATCATCCAAATCAATCCTTCTATTTTATCAAACTGCTAGAGTTGGTACAAAATAAAAGAGATTAGTTTAGTTTAACGGATTTAACCGTTTTTTGCACATCCATCCCTATTCGCCAGAGCTTGACTGGTGATATGACACATTTGGCAATCGTGATGTCCTCATTTATCAATTATTTTAAATTTTATATTTCAATAATTATAGAAGCACTCTTTTTATTGGCTACTCCAGCAACGTGCTTTTGGACGTGGCAAATTGGTAATTACACAATGTGCCATGTCACCGGTCAGAAGGACTCATTCCTAATCTGTCGTGTATTGTTCGTTTTTCAAGGAATTTTTTTTTCCTTTTTTTTTTTTTGAAGCAAATGAATCTTCAAGGATCTTAAAAGTGAAGAAATAACCCTAGACACTGTAAACCCCTCAAATTTAATGCCTATTTTTTGTTAAATTTGATGTTAAATTAATTATAAAATACTAAGCCAAGTATTAAATTAGTTTTATAACATCACATGATGCTAACAAAATTTATTTCCACCATATATTCAAACAATAAATAATTAAATAGTCGAAAAGCAACAAAGTGTCACACTATACTCTTTTTTTTGGGGGGAGAGGGGTGTGGATTGGATTGGACTGAGATAATTTTATCTGTATTCAAGAATTAGTGGTGCTGAAAGTTTAAGTACCCTGTTAAAAAATAAATATAAATAAACATATAATTGAATTGTTGCAACTTGCAGGTTGAAACCCTACTTGCAACTTGCAAGGTAACTGTCACGAAGAATTTAGATAACTTGTGGTCACCTCCATAATTCTTATTTTGCTCCTTCATTATAATATTGCCACATGCCCAATAGGTTTCTTGGTATTTACAAAACTTACAACTAATGGCCTGTTTGGTCGTCTAATTCGAAATTAAACAATTCAATAAATTTTATATAGAGTTGAAGGCATAAATCTATCACCTTGAATTATAATATTTTAAAGGGTAAATTACATTAAGACCCCCTCTAAAATCTGACAATTACAAATAGACCCCCTCACGTTTCTGAAATTACATTAGGACCCCCTCCCTCTAACTTCCGTCCATAATCCGTTAAATCACTTTCAATTTTTTTCAAAATACCCTAATTACCCTTATTGGATGACAACTTCCATGTTAAATGCACATAACTCATCAGTCCAACACATTCATCCAGTACATTTGATTGATTTATTTATTTATTGATAAACAACTAAAAGATTATATATATATAAAAGAAAAATGCCAAAGAGCTTAAATTTTTGTCCAACTGATGTGGTAGCCATCAGATTTGCTCATTATAAACAATTATCTATTTAATTGATGTGTAAAAATAAAAATAAAAATTGATTTGCCAAGTTACCACCTCATTTGCCACCTTTATACGTGCATCTCCATTGTAATAATTCTTTTTATTTATTTCTACATATGAGTAATGCTACATAGCCCTTTTTTTTTTTTACTCAAATCTACTTACTCAAATGAGGTGGTAACTTAACAAATCAATTTTTTTATTTTTTATTTTGCAAATCAATTAAAAATTTAATTAAATAAATAATTGTTTCTAAACAGAAAATTTGACAGCTGCCACATCAGTTGGACATAAAATTTAAATTGTTTTTAGCATTTTTCTTATATATATATATATATATATATATATATATATATATATATATTATCTTTTAGTTGTTTATCAATAATAATTAAAAAATTCAAAAGTATTGGATGAACTATTGGACTAGTGAGTTATACGCATTTAACATGGAAGTTATCATCCACTAAGGGTAGTTAGGGTATTTTGAAAAAATTTGAATATGATTTAACGGATTAATGGACGGAAGTTAGAAGGAGGGGTCTCTTTGTAGTTTATTTTGTAAAGTGGGGGTGTCAGTGTAATTTTAAAAACGTGAGGGGGTGTATCTGTAATAGTAAGATTTTAGAGGGGTCTTATTGTAATTTACCCTATTTTAAAATGTTGTAATTATCACTATAATTGATGTTGTCTAATCACTTTTAAAGAATTCATGAAATATCACTATTTTGAATTGCCATTCTTATTTGTAATGATAACTATCATTTAAAAAAAAAAAAAATCATTTGTTAATTCAAGATGATTGAATGTGCTTTCAATACTGTGTAAAAATTCTTGAATTATTTAATTTTGAATTGGACAACCAAACAGGCCCTAAATGTTGTATATAGTTTTGATTGCAAATGAGAGAAATATATTTTTGGAAAATGATACTCTTTACATTGGTTTTTTCCTTTTTACAATAGACAAAATAAAGAACCAACATGTGCTTGCTTACAATGATAAGCATACAAAGAATCTTCTTGTGCTTAAGAGGATATTATTAGACCTCTTTAAATGGAAAAATTGAATTCAATAAGATCAAATTTGTTGCGGAAGGAACACAACAAGCAACAATTTCGTAAATAACCATCATCCTAGTCTACAAGTATTTAAGTGAATTCTTCTTATGTAACTTATGTGTTAAGAAATAAATTTTATTTGATTTGACTTTTTATTTTCTTAGAGATCAACTATCAATAGAATTTGCGTATGCTCTAATCCTCTACTTGTGTTCAGATTGTATTTTTGTTTTTTTCCCCTTTTTGCCAACAAGGGTATTTAGATTTTTATTTGATTAGTCACCTAAAACACGAGCAAGGTTATTGCCCACTCTTCATCAATTAATATTTAAGATAAACTTGATTAGTGATTAATCCCAAAAGGAAAAGGAAATCAAATCTAGAAACTTCCGACTTTTTCAGATGCTTCGATTTTCTCCGACAAAAAAAAAAAAATCTAGGATAAGCTCGATTAGTAGTTGATCCCAAAAGGAAATGAAAATCAAATCTAGAAACTTCTAACTTTTTTAGATGCTTAGATTTCCCCCCCGAAAATACAAAAGGAAAAAAGAAAGGAAGAAAAAAAAGAAAGAAAAGGAATGAAAATAATGAAACCACCTTTCATTGGATCCAATTGAATTGGATGGTGGGTGATCGGAGAGGAAGTGAGATGGAGAGAATTGACATCCTATCACGGGTGTAGCAAATTCCGTCCATTACAAGAAAGGAGCGGATATCTTTCCAAAAATGGCCTTGCATTCGGGGCCTGACAAACATGGTAAGAATCCTGCGTGGCCCAATGGAGTTCTTAAAAATAGTAATAAGTATAATGTGATTGGCTCCGAGTTTTATGTCGTAACTTATTAAAGTATGACCACTTACACCAAATAAAAACAGCATTTATAAGGCAAACGGCTGGACACGAATGTCTAGGGCTTTCGAATTGAGCTACTGTGCTGCGAGAACTGCGAATTAGGGTTTGGGCAATAACAAGCCATTCTCATCAAGGGTTTTTGCTGTGTTTTTGGCCTTTAATCTCAGGTACCTCTCTCTCTCTTTCTCTCTCTCTCTCTCTCTTATATATATATATATATATATATATGTGCACACGCTCACACACACATAAAAATACATACTTTTTATTTGGCTCCCAATTCCATTTTTGTACTTCTTCTTCAGTTTTGTAAATCTTTTTTATTTTTCTTTCACTTGTTAATTTTACAGTAAACATTTGTTAAATTTATTGCTGAGTTATAGGATAATGTTCCATTTGTAGCTGTTTGCAAATATAAATTAAGTACAGCCGAACCTTGTTTACTGTTAAGAAAAAAAATCAATCCGAAATCTTGGTGGGTTTGGTTGGTTCGATTCAAATGCTTGATGGGTTGATGCCGTAGTGACCTAATACGAAGAAAGCGTCGTTGGTGGTATTGTTCGCAATTGCCCGGCGGTGGGCGGATTTGATAGGTTGAATTGACATTTTTAAGTTGATTTCCAATCCGGGTTGTGGAAGCTCAAGGTACTGGTCTACTAGAGGTTGTTTGTTGACCAAGGAACAAAAAAAAAAAAAAAAAAAAATGGAATCGTGATAGGAACCCTTGGATAGGACTCACCTGGAAAACCGGCTTGCAAGGGGAGGGTGCCCAAGAGTTAATATACACACGTTAGGATCATAAAATACCACCATGCTTCTTTTGCCGACATCCATAGTGGCCCCTCTATCGACATTGAATTGATCGTAGCCCTTTCTTTTTGGCGGCTTCACTCACTTTTAAGTATTCAATAACTTAGTACTATGCCCATACGCAATACTATGCCATTTTAATCTAGCCTATAGGTTGCCCCCTTTGCGACTCTAACCCATGATATGGTGGTAGGCTCTGATACCAAAAGATATGAACCCTAGGGTTGAACTCACCCTTGAAAATTGGCTAAGGGAAGGGTGCCCAATAGATAATATACACACGGTCAAGCCCATACTTAACTGATGTGGGATATTAGGATTGTAACAAAAAAGAAAAAAAATAAATAAAGAGGTTGTTTGTATCAATAAATTGAATTGAGAACAAAGGATGTGCAAGTTGAAGGAGTTTCAATGGTGGTGACTAAAGCAATTACCCAAAAAAACATTGTTGCTTTGGAAAATTTTGTTGGTCATTTAAGATAGTAGAGAACTTATAAGGGACCATTTTAATTGATGTGAGTTTATGAGATGCTAAGAAGGAGCCTGATTTGTTAAGTCAATCATGGCTATGGACATGAGGAAGTTCAGAAGGCAAATGAGGACTTTATGAATGGCCAGTGCATGGTTCTGATCCCTTTTCATATGGGTTGTAGCCATCTTTCTCTCATAGAAGCTTTAAAAAAAAATTAATTAAGTTCATCAAGCCTTTGTTTGTACATATATGATGTGATTCATTAGATGTAAGATTTTTGAAAGTGAAATCCGAGATATTGAAGAAATTCAGCGGTGCTTCGTTTAAAGAAATTTACTGCCATGATTCCCAATTTTAATTATTAAAATTTATAAATGGGAAAATCTGATGATTTGTACTTGTGTTCGATTTTGAGATTTGTACCATATTAATGCAACACAGATATAAAATGATGATATGGCTCTGATTAAATTGGAATGACAGATCAAGATTGAAAATGGAAATTCGAAAACAGTTGGAATGGATAACTAAATGAGTTTGTGAAATGTAAAATGTTATAATCTAAAAAGTAACTGCCACAACTGTCTAAAAGTACAGAAAAAAAAAATCCATTAGAAAAAAAGGTTGTGACCCCCAATGCGTCCAAGAAAGTGTCCCACTGCTGGGTGTCCCATGCAAAAAAGAAAAATAAAAAGAAAATCATATATTTTTTATTATTGGGACATGTTCCGTGCTTGTCTGACACGCGTCGTAGGTGTTTCCATGCTTCATAGGTGTACACAAAGTAGAATTTTGGAGATAAATGTGGTTGAGGTTGGTCTTTATGAAACTTCTGAAAAATAATGAAGTTAGTGGTATTTTTTGTTGAAACTTAGAATACTTTTTTTTTTTAGAAGGTAAATATGTCGATACCTGTAAAAAGTTGGAAATCTTTTCTTGAGGAATGCTCAGCTTTTATGTTGGGCAAATATTTTTCCTTTCACCTCAAAGTTGTTGTTTCCAATA
Organism: Liquidambar formosana; assembly: GCA_039720395.1. NCBI lineage: Eukaryota > Viridiplantae > Streptophyta > Magnoliopsida > Saxifragales > Altingiaceae > Liquidambar > Liquidambar formosana. The sequence goes on along the minus strand of CM077821.1, from coordinate 39,028,822 downwards.
GGAAAGTGGGCAGTGCAACATTTGCCAAATTTTGAGGGCATTTAGGACCATGCTGAATGTGTTTCAATAATAAATTGTCCTACGAATGTCTTCGCAGTAAAGTTATGCATTGTATATTAAAAAGGGGTGTACCCATCAGATTGAGGCTAAATCTCTGTGTGGAGCTAATATAATGTGGCTGCTAAGTAATGTTATATTGTGCCCTAGTTATGCAAAATGAGTTTCTAATTACTTGTTACATTCTCAGTTCATGTGCATTAACTTAATGCATGAAGGTTAGAGGTTGGAACATGTATCTAAAAATGGAAAATTCTGGACAAAGAACCTTCATGTTGCTGCTTTCTATTCTGTTATAGAGTAAAGAATTTCTGTTGCCTTGGATTGTTTTAGTGCACAAAAATTATCATCTTTTATTATCCACTACCTGTAGTTCAATTTCTCATTCCTTATTTTTGCTTCTTTTTCTTTGTTCTTTTCCTTTTCATGAATGCATTGTTCCAGATATATAATTAAACACTTAAAACTGGCCATTATTTTTTGGGCAACAGTCAGTATCTAAATTTCGACAAATTCATTGCTTCATTGTTTTTGCACCTGCTGAGCATCATCATCCTCTTGATTATCATTCGGAATTCTCTCTTGCGAGTCTCTTTTAGTACTGCTAATATGTTATGATCCCTTTATTGAAAATCACTCACATTGCAACTCCTTGGAGCCATTTCTCATGGCACGGATTCTATCGAGATTCTTACTCTGCAACTCGTTTTGCCCTTTCGTTTTGTTTCCTCCTTTCCATATTTGTATTCTTTCTTCTGCAAATGCTTCTGGCTTCTGTGCTTCCTTCACAGTTGCCTTGCAAGCTCACTTTATTAGATACGTAAGATGCCGAGGACAAGGGCAAAGTCTGCTGCAGATTCTAAGCCAGATGTACCTCAGAAGCCTGCTGAGCCTGAAAAACCAGTGGAATCTGAAGAGCAGGTGGACCTTGATGGAGACAATGAACCTGAGGAGGCAATGGAGGAAGAGGTCGAGTATGAGGAAGTAGAGGAAGAGGAAGAAGAAGAGGTAGAGGAAGAGGAAGAAGAAGAGGAAGAGGTTGAAGAGGAGGTGGAAGAGGAGGAGGAGGAGGAGGAGGAAGAGGAGGAAGAGGCAAATGCAGCTGATGCACAAAAAGGAACTGATGTTGATGAGGAGATGAATGCTGCGGAGGCGGAGGAGGATGATGAGAGAAAAAAGCATGCTGAGCTTCTTGCACTTCCTCCTCATGGTTCAGAGGTATACATTGGTGGCATTCCTTATGATACCTCTGAAGAGGATTTGAAGGGTTTTTGTGAAACCGTAGGGGAAGTCACAGAGGTAACATACATTTCTGTTTGAGAATTCCCTATATGTGTTCCATCAATTATACAAGGGCATTGAGCAATTATATGATGGAACTGGGTTTTATGTATAGAGTGAGTAGATCTGTATTTTCTGACTGCAGGTTAGGATAATGAAGGGAAAAGATTCAGGTGATACCAAGGGTTATGCTTTTGTCACCTTCAGAACTAAGGAGTTGGCTTCTAAGGCGATGGACGAGCTGAATGGTGCTGAATTGAAGGTAATCCCATCGCACCATTGCTTTTATGCTTCCCCTGCTTCATAGTCTCATTATGGCTTATCAATTCCGGGTTATGGTGCCACTTGTGTTTGTCCGTCTGTGTGGGTGTTCGGGTGCTTGCAAGCATTTCTTTTTTATACTTCCAACCGCAATCTGTGTCAAGTTAATTATAAATTCTCTGACACTCTGTTGGAGTTTGTTATTTTTAAATTCCTTTCAGTTTTTATTATTAATACCCTTCTTTCTCAGGGAAGAAAGATAAGGTGTTCAACATCTCAAGCGAAGCATCGGTTGTTCATAGGTAATGTTCCAAAAAACTGGGGAGAGGAAGATATGAAGAAGGTTGTAAAAGAGATTGGGCCTGGAGTTAATTCTGTGGAATTGTTGAAGGTTCGTGTGTTTTAATCACTTGTTTAGTTGTATTATTCTTGTTATGTGTTTTGCATTTTTTTAGTTGCACCTGTTTTTGTATCATTGCAAGATTTGTAATGTAAAATTATCTGTATTGTTAATTCTTATTTAAAGCTTTGATCAATTCTGCTTGTTATTTGCCTTTTGTTAATTATTACAGGACCCACAGAACTCCAGCCGGAACCGTGGATTTGCTTTCATCGAGTATTATAATCATGCGTGTGCAGAATTTTCAAGACAAAAGATGTTGAATCCAAAATTTAAGCTGGATAATAATGCTCCGACTGTGAGCTGGGCTGACCCTAAAAATGCAGAGTCATCTGCTGCTTCTCAGGTCGTCTATTCTATTCTTGGATTTTACTACCGTTTTGGCTGTTTTCTTAATGAAATAATGAAATAATATGATGCATGTTTCTTATTTGTTTCCCAGGTCTACTATTTTATTCTTGGATTCTACTATTCTATTCTTTGCTTTCATTGAGGATGCTCCTGTTTTTGCTTTCTTTGCTGTGTTGGACACCTCATATCTGTGTCAGACACTGACACCACTGTCTGTGTCCATCGTTGCATTTCCTTTGTTTTTTCTTCCTTTTTTTTTTTTTGTTTTTCTAGGTTGCTTTCTTTTCTCGTTTCAGACATGTATATTCTTATAACCTTGCTACATAGATGGTGACAACTGTCATATGCATGTTGAAAAGAAGGGGGTTTATCTACCCTTACTCAAAGATGGAGAATTGATTTTAGATGGTTGTTATTTAATTATTGAAGGTTCTTTGTAGTTTGTTATAGTGTTGACTGTGTTCTTTATATATAGATATATACTTTATTTTCATTTTTAATGTTATGACCTTTGACCTCCTTTAGATGTGAGCTTTTGCCTGTATTGGTAGCATGGATGCTTGGAAATTGAGTATCTTTCCAACTACACTAAATTGTTTGAGGATCCCTTGTACTGTAAAAGGTTGAGTCATGACTCTGAGTTGTCTCATACAGGTTAAGGCAGTGTATGTCAAGAATTTACCAAAAGACATTACTCAGGATCGTTTGAGGGAGTTGTTTGAACATCATGGAAAGATCACGAAAGTAGTTCTCCCACCCGCAAAAGCAGGACAGGAGAAAAGCAGATTTGGTTTTGTTCATTTTGCAGAAAGGTCAAGTGCCATGAAGGCACTAAAGAATACTGAAAAATATGAAATTGATGGTAATATTGGCTCTTTCTATATTGATTGTGTTATTTTTGAGTATTCATGATAAATTGGCATTGTGGATGATTTTGGTTGGGATTTTTCTGATGGATAGGTCAAGTTTTAGAGTGTTCTCTTGCAAAGCCACAAGCAGACCAGAAGTCTTCTGGAGGACAAAATTCACAGAAGTCAGCCTTACTTCCAAGCTACCCACCCCGTGTAGGTTATGGTTTGGTTGGGGGTGCTTATGGTCCTGTAGGTGCTGGATATGGTGCTGCAGGCTTTGGACAAGTGAGATGCTCTGTTTATTTTCTTCATTTTTTTCCCTGGCATTGGAGGGTTGGAATGAATGCTCTGTTTGTGTTCTAGAAGTTCTTGTGGAATTTTTACCAAAAATTCAGTAATTTGCTAGATATGTCTTAGGTTCAAATGGACAAATATTTGAAGTGCAATTGCTATATTACCAAGTTGGTATGAATGATAACAACTTAAATGAAAGAAAGAGTTAAAGGAGGAGGAAGACAAAAGAAAATAAGAGAAAAATGAGAGTTTTACTTCTTGTTCCTTCACAATTTTAAATTGAATAGTGGTTTGACTAAAATTCCTCTGATTAGCACAAAATATTAAATAGAAGATAAAAAAACTGGAGATTTATCAACAGTTCTTCACATGAGTCAGGTTCCTTTCTGATGAATTCCTACCTAGAATGGTTAAGTACCCAATAAACGCTTCCCACGTCAGCATCAATCAGTGGATCAAGACCCATAATCTGATGGGTCTTATTTAGGGAATAAAGTGTACACAAAAACTAGCTTAATCAGATGAGTTTCAACTATACGATTTGGATCGTCGCTTTTTCCTTACATTCTCAATAGTTTTTCTTCTGTCTAAAGTATGTGAATGGAGATGCCTTTTTGGTACAGCTGGTTCTGGGATTCAATAGATTGTGTGTCTTGATTCATTTGTCATGCTGACATGTCTACTTTCTCTTGGTCAATGAGTGATTTCCAGCTGAGAGGACCCAAACCTTTCCATACTGTCCTAGAGCATTATCAGAGTTCCTGTTAATTCTAAAACTATTCAATGCGGCATCCACATAGTGTGTGTGCATGTATAAGACAATCAGAAGGTGGGTCAACTTATAAATTTGATGTTGCACATTGAATTGGTTTCCACCTCCAGAGATTTCTTACTCATTAAAATAGAATGAAGACGTAAATTGTGCATGCTCCAGTTAAGACTTATAGTAGTAAAAATGTAGTTTGTTCACTTTTCCAGATGGCTTAATGTTGAATTGTTGCATATCTACTGCCTGTACCATCATTTGCTCAGATTCATTTGCTGACATAGATATTAAAATGTTGCAGCCAGTAATCTATGGTAGGGGACCCACTCCTGCTGGCATGGCAATGATGCCAATGCTTTTGCCTGATGGAAGGATCGGATATGTCCTGTAAGTATATGTTTATTATATTATATTTTTTAAATTTGGCCGGACATAATGATGGGATATCTTAGTACATGGTTAATAAACCCAAATTTTTTTATTGTTTTTGGCCCTTCTTTACCCCATAGAGAGATATTGAATAGGACGAGCTACCCTTTTTTTTTTTGGGAAAGCGTGGACAATCTGCTAGAGCAGTCGGTGCTGTAGTGAAACTTCCGTCTGGTTATTCCTAGAGATAAATGATACACATATAGTAGAGAATTTTTTTTCTGCTATTAAAACTAATTGAAGAGACCTTCAAAAAGGAAATAATATGAGATTCACATCCAAGAATAGTTCATGAATTCACAGCCAACTAGCCAATAGAAGTGCCCCCTGTTTCAAGGAGTGGTTGACGGGTTATTAACATTTCATTTGGTGGTCAGAGGTGAATTGAAAGCTAAGCAGACAGTAGGTTGGCCCTACATCGATGTGACTTTACTATTATGGGTCAGGTTAGATTGGACAATTCCAATAGACTTAATGGAGGGTACCATTGGCTTGCATCCAGTAGGAATTGAACCTACGAAATCGCCAATTGTGAGTCGGGCTCTTTAACCATTCTGCCATGGATTCTTAGCGGGGATCCTCGTACATGGTCAATAGGCAAATTCTGAGACCAAGGTTTAAATTTTAATGAGATGTTATCATTTTTAGCCGTCATATGACCCTTCTCTATACAAAATATCTAGTACGTCAACAAAATTTCATTTTCTACCAGAACCTGTCCTAACTAAAATTAAAACCATTGAGGCTGCTCTGTTTGGGTTTTTTGATGCTTGTGCAACTTTGTGTACTCACTAAGACACCATAAACAGGATGATTTAATACGGCATGTGTCTAAGAAGGATGGTTTTAAGATCTCTAACGCTTCGAGGTTGGACTTCCCAATGATTTTAGCCAACTTTGTTGCAGTTTTATACTCAGTTGCCTGCTTTTAAAAGTAATTACTTTTTCCTTAGTTGTATGGAGCATGTTTGACTCTGCAAACTATACTGAATTTGAATTTTCGTCATTGTAGGCAACAACCTGGAGCACAGCCACACACCCCTCCGCCACAGCAGAGAAGTGGCAGGAGTGGTGTCAGGGGAGGCTCAAGTGGGGGGAGGCACAGCAGTGACAACAGCCGTGGACGTAGCCGGTATCACCCATATTAAGTTGACTCCCTTGCAGTTGAATGGAGTTGCAACTAGAAAGGGAAGAGGCAAATGTTCTTCACTTTGATTGCTCATATTTTGCTTCGTTGTTTTATGTTCTGTCCACCCTACGAGGCCTCCTCATATTTGTGTTACAGAATTCTTATGTGGTTGTGGTTGGTGGTAATGGCTTTATTCACCCACGAGACTCCATAACCATTTGGTTGCCTGCATGTGTTGTTGTGTCCAGATCGTAGTGAAAGAAAGGCGATAAGAAGCAGCCAGATAATTTTTTTTTTTTTTTTTGGTTCTGATTGAAAACCATAGCTCTATTTGGTTAGGATCTGTCTAGGCGTTCTAATATAAATTAAACAGTTATAGTATATTTTATGTAGTATTGAAGGTACATCACTTTGAAGGAAAACAAGTTCAAAAAATAATTTCATTTCATGGACTTGTTAAAATCAATCTTGTAGCATCAATGATAGTGATGATTCTAGATTTCTTGAATCTCTCATTAAAGGTGATGGATTATTATGTAGAATAAATTAGTCATTTAATTTCCATTTTGAAAGTTCTTGTCTTACTTCTAAGGTAGTGAAATTAAGCCAATGATTGCTTTTAATTGCAGAGTTTCAATATGTTAGCCAGATGATTGCTAAATTTCATGGGTCCTAATCAAAATTATGATCATTTGAAAATGAAAATGCGTTTTGTGGCATTGAAAGAAGGCCTTAAGGATTAAATTAGCAGCCAGAAATTTCATGAGATTGAGTTCACTGGATACCCTTGTCTGTTGTAATTACCAAAAAATTGAAATTTGAGCCATACTATAATAATCCTCATCTCTTCTTATTAATTTTAGTGATTCCAAATTTTATTTTAAATGATTTCAAGCCTGCTGGGTTCTTCCAAGAAAACTGAATGGTTCCGTTGTATTTGCATGATTTTGAAGGGAATAGATTCATTATTCTGAATGGGGTCATTTGAAAATGTCTCATCTTGAGTGAGACCGTTTGAAAAAGTCTCAATTTTCTCCATTAACAGCAATGACTAGTTCACAATATTTACATGAAAAACAATGAAACAATTCAATTTAAATGGGATGCACCATTTTTGGATCAAATCCAATCTTAAATCTGTTACCAATTTCTGATTCTCCTACAGAAGACCCTATTTTCAGATCATAGCAAGTAATGAAGTAATCTCTGAACCCCAAATTTACCAATGATTAGATGGATGTAGGCCTGTCAATGGATCGAAACACAAATCGAACAGTTTGATTAGTTTGGTAGAATTTGGCAAGTGATTGTGTTATTAAGGGCCTGTTTGGGAATTTCAAAAACTAAATTAGATTAAGTTCAATCCATAACTGTTATCTGATTTTTAAATAAACCAACTCACAGTTGGTTTGAACAAATTGAACTGTTTAGCAAGAAAACAGATTTACCAAACAATATGAAAACAAAACTGATCAGACTTATCCTCAGCTGACAAGGTTTTTAGGTTTGCCAAACAACCTCTAAAGCTTGTTAACAATCCGAATACATTCCCGTCATCAATGATCATATTTTATATATATATATATATATTGTAAATCGTATTATATATCAAACGAAATGAAACAAACCACTGACCAACTTTATCGACCCACCATATAAATGGACGAGAGAAACAATTTTGCCCCTGAACAAACATTTTTCTGGGAAGCATCCCTTCAATCATAACCATCTCAAGAATTCTTACCAACAGCATATACTTAATAAAATGGTTAATCTGTCTAATATTTTAGTCCAAGCATCTCTTCAGGACTCCTTTGAAAATTACATGATTTCAACATTTTAAAAAGAACGAAACATCAGAATAACTAAACATAAATTGATTCTAAAACACGTTCAGAACATTTAAATATAAGCTTATTGGTGTAATTTAGTGACTACTTGTCACGCAAAGGTGTTTGTAATGGATTGAGATCTCGAGAACTTGAAAGGCTGCTGCACCCAAAAGGGTATCAAAGATTTCTTTCCTTCTCCATGGGTGCATTTTCACCCACCACATTGAATTTCAAACAAATGCAACTTCTTGCAATTGAAGGACCCTCTTGCACCCTACATTGTGCTGCATCATGCAAGCTTCCCAGAAAATTTGATCTGACGTACTGCGCCAGTAAATAGGGCAGTGACTGACTGAACACTTACAATTTGATCTTCAATGTAATGTACCTGAGGAAAATCACTGCTTAGGAAAAGCCTATCATGAACAGTTAAAATGCAATAGACATTGTTTTGAAAGATTGCAATTGTAAAACTTAAATTTCGGGGAAAAGTAGGTCTAAAGATGGAACACAAGGGAATTTTCATCCAATTTTTCTTTTTATATATATATATATATATTTTGGTACTATGGCAGGGTGTTTGCAGAGCCATAAAAGATATTTGACTAGGTTTAGATATTCTAATTTGTGATTTGTCCTCTTATGCAGTCAATCATTACACAAATTGATCAACAGGAATTTTCTCCATCATATTTTAGATTTTTTTCCCTCTAAAATCTAGAGTTAAAAATAATCACAAATCAATATAAAGGAATAGACCCATAGTTTTTTGGACCAAAAAAGAGGAAAAATAGGAGACCCATAGTTTTCAAAGGCATTTGAGGCTCATGCCAAAAGAATTAAGGAATTCATGATGTGCACATTCTCTCCTTGGAGCTTGCTCTATGTCAAGACATAGGTTATACTGACAAACCAAACTGAAGGTCTTTATTTGTTTATTTATTTTGGCTGTGTTTGTGCTTTGTGGGCGTCCTCATTGTGTGTTGCGTGTGCGTTCTTTATGTGTTTAGCAAACTGAAGGTCTTATGCAAATAAAAAAAGTCTGTTTTTAATATTTTAATTTCTACTAATTCTCTCTCCCTCTCTCTATATAATATATATACTACTTTTGTCCAGCGAAAATTGCAAATCATATTCAAACAATAATTTAAAAAGGATAAATCAATCCCATATTTTACACATTCTAAAATTTTAAAACAAAACATTCTAAAATAAAATAATAAAATAATAAATAATCCAAAACATCAAATATTTGTACATAATACTACATTGCTCTTGACATGTTTTTACACCAGATAGACGATGAAGGGTAAAAAAAGGAACACAATAACACAAATTACCCTAGGAGTAAAACCAAGTGATACCATGGGTACATACTTGTACAGAAAGCATCAACAGCATTCCAACCAATTATTTAACACAATTAAAAACAAATGACAAAGACTTAAAAATGTCATAAATTAATTACTTAAATTTTTTTTTATCAGCAAATTAATTACTCAAATTCACTCACCTGTCTCTAGCTTTCTTCACATGAAGTTGAAATGTCTTGGGACGGTTCGATCCAGATGCTCTCAAAAGGATCTTGTTCTCCCCAATCATGACACTGCTTACGGGGATAGTATCTACAGTCGTCCAGAGAGTAAGAAATGCAACGCTTCCCATAGAAACGAACCTTTGAGAAGTAAACACTATTTCTCATTAGCCCAGGGAGGTCGGTCCTTGAATGAGATGACAAGAAACTTGCAAACAATGTCACACCATCAAGGGTCTTCATCTCCTCCCACACCATGTTCGCCTGATCCAGCTTAAATATAATAGGATTTTCATTACAACATGTATATATAACCAAAATTTCTCCTTTATGCTCCGCCATAAATTTGCCCTTCCACCAATTTTTGGCAAAAAAATTCTCAGGGCATTTTGGTGGCGGCACAACAAGTACACTCCAAGTACGTTCCTGAGGATCAAACACCCCTAGCCAACCAGTGAGACTTAGACAGTAAAACAGTCCATTGCAGAAAACCAGCTTATTCCAAATACTGCTAACAAAAGGCAAACGATTTTGGTAATTAACAGTTGTCCACTCCGTCGCCCCAGGATGACAAGTGCTAATAGCAACAACTGTGGGACTGATGTGTTTGACTGTGAAAACCATGCAGCTGGTGGATGTTGGAGCAGAGGAGAAGGCAACTATCTGATAAGTCATCTCAAATCTTGGCAGTTTGATTACCTCCCGAGTAAAGGGATTAAAGAAAAATACACGATGAGTTCTGGGTCTGTATAGCAACAACCAACCATCTTTAGTGTAACAAACCCTGGAGCCACATAACTCTGGTAACTCAATAGAGTAAGTCTTGCGCTGTGATGGATCATAGAATTCATACAAGTCACCAGATCTTGGAAAGTACATAATACACGGGGGACTGGTTTACCACTCGAATGGAAATGGCAACTGAGTGCCATCTCTTGCAAACAACAGAGGCACGAATATTGTCTGCTAGGGTTAGACGGGACACAATCAGTTCCAAAAGTTCTGTCGGAAGGTCAGACCAAGTTTGTAGCTCCAATGTCTCCTTGTCCTCAGTAGTAATTCTTTTATTGTCCGTGATCGTTTCAGCTAACCTATACAGCACAAAATCCTGATAAGTTCTGGTATTTTAATGATCAAACAAAATCCATTGATGAGCTTAAAGTGTGATAACCAATTACAAGATCCTAATAATGCATGATTTAAAACTGAGTTTGAGACTTCAGTAAAGACCCTAAAATGCAGTAAAAAAAAAAAATCAGATATAGAGCTTAAAATGCAATTAAAAGCCACAAAACCCCCAAAATGATTTAAAAGAAATTTCAGTCAAACACTATATACATATTTGAACCTCACTCTCTACTTGCATGTTAAATGACTTAAAACCCCAATAACACTATGATCTGGACATACAAACAAATAATATCTCCTTCTCAAAAACCATCAAAGTATTCAATTTTGAATCCAATCTCCATGATTCAAACATTATAGGAAACAGAAAACACTTTAATATTCTATCTAGGTTGTATTATCTTTAAAACTCCAGAATTGCTTTCTGAAACAGAGACAATGAAGAAAATTTCAAAAATCCTGAATTCAGGCTCGGTTCAATTGCTAGAAATTCATAAACACGATTACATTTATAGTTAATACTCAAAAAAACATGCAGACGTTGTTAGATGACAAACCAAACTATTATAACCACATATATGAATCATGTGTTATTAAATATTGCTCCGATCCAAAAAGCATAAGCAGAGTCCAAGTTGAATTCAGACTTCTAAGATTATGAATCCAGATTCATATTCTCCCAGAACTGCACTAGGTCTGACTCATTGTTTTTCCTACCAATGAGATGACCAATCAATCAGATACTAACCTACAGAAACCCAAATTAAGGATAGATTAATTTCATTAGTGAATAGGTTGGAATAGAGTCAATAGACCTAGGCTTGGAGTTCCACCTAGTTGAGTTTAGGCTGATTTATCGAAACCTGCCCTTGCCAGATTTAGTATTGTTAGAAATGTCAAATATCTTGTTTTTAAAATCTTCTGAACATCCAGTAAGGGCCAGAAGTAGAATTCAGTATACTTCAAGTGACAGCTATTGTACTTGTGCAAAGATGGTTAGAAAAATCTCATTTTTAGTCCCATAAATGCAGGAAGCAAGACTAAAAATTCTAAAATGTATTGTCTACAAGTTTTATATATCACCTTTAGCAATACTTCAGATGATGTTAATAATAGGTTCAAAATCAAAGTAATAAAAATAAAAATAAAAACAAGTGGTTGAATTCAATTGGAGAAATCCAAGAGACAAAAAAAATTACAAAAGAAACAACAACATAACTATATGCCTTATTTAACATTGATTTTGAGTTTTGAATTGGTGCTGATCAATTAAATAATCATCTTGATATAGTAAATTTCATAATTCAATTCAGATTCATTTCCCTTCATTGTTTTCCATTTTTTCTTTAAATATTATTCATTTCCATCCTAAGTTTCCTATTAACTGTCTAATTCCCATATAGATATATTTTTATGTAAATATAGAGAATATTTCTCATACAGAATCTCATATCCAAAAAACCCAATGAAATAAGCATATATCATTGAACTTAGTAGAGGAGAAGGCAATATCCCAAATCCCCAACGTATAAATCTCCGTCCAATAAAAACCACTTTTGGACAAGATTACCCTCATCTCAAGCTTTAGTGTAGAATAACAGTCACCACCTTCGTACCCATTTGTGTTGCCACCAGAATGGACAGTGGTGCAATATCAAACGATAGCTTGTTACCAAAAGCATTAAGATCCATTGGTTTCTAGACTGAAAAATGTCTTTAATTTATGTGCAAACCTTTATCATTTCCCAAAAGAGTTTGACAGGACATTCTCTTCCAAAAATTTTGGGACAACATTGGATGGAGGCTATGGATTATTTACTAAATAAATACTTTCATGAATTTTTTAGATACAATATTTTCATTAGGGATATTTCAGATATTCACCCAATATTTGTTAGGTGGAAACTTTAATTCACAGCTCTTACATAGTTTTTGCCAATTATTCCATCCCTACCAACTATCGCATGAACAAGGAATTACATTGGAAAAGTGAGAACAGGATTGGACCAAGATGAACTAATATTAGAAGTCATGAATGGATTATTGTATTTATGTTTATATTCCTTTCCTTGATCTTTTTTGTTTATTTATTTATGCCACTCCCTGCCTTGCAGTGAAAAGCTAGTCTTCTGTAATAATGGAGGACTTTTTCATATTTATTTTCTAATTTCTCATAGTAGACATTTTTACATTGTTTCTTTCACTCATGAAAATATAAAAATCTTGCTCTTGTCCAACCCAAGGAGGTTTTAAGCAATAGAAGACATTGGATAACAATTCCAACAACAACATTAATTGAGAGATGGATGGATGGTTGTATGCAAAACCAAGCCTACATGACAATGAAGATTGGAATGAACCAAAGGATAGATTTGACAACATATTTCTGGTTAGGTCTGTTGTATAACCAGCTATAGCCTATTTAGAAGTCATAATTGAGGTCGTGGGGGCGTTAAGCTACAAAAATTGGAAAATAAGTTTACTAAAAAAGTCATATATTAATTCTATGTATGCTGCATCTTGTCCCTGACTCAACTGACGTAGCAATACATTTTTCTCTTTGATTCCAAAAGACAACACCCACGATTCTCTCATTAATTTCAAATGCCACGGTCTTCACTAATTACAATTTTATATGTATGCAAATGAATTTGCTAAGGGAAAACTATAACAAATTAGAGGAGAAAAGTGGAGGAAAGTGTCAAGGGTATACTAAGAAATGATACAAAACCATAAGAGAAATTCAATTGCATGAGCATAACTCCTTAACCTGAAGAGGTAATAGGATTCAAGGGCTGTGCTACATGATCAAAAGGTTTTATACATCAATTCACCTATTTAGAATCAATCCCTACCAGATATCAAGATCTCTATAATATTATTACCATATAAGCCTGAAACAAGACAGGTTTGTTGTGCAACCAGCTACAGCCTGTTTAGAAGTCATATTTGAGGTTATGGGGACGGTAAGCCACAAAAATCGGAAAATAAGTTTACTAAAAGGTAGTGGCGGAGCCAGAACATTAGTCTTGCAGGGTCAAGACTCAAGACCAATGATAAATATTTTGGAAAATAAAAATTTTCCTCAATGGCAAATCACAATGGGATTTTGTTCTTTAACTTTGTATAGGATATAAAAATGATTATAATAAATAAAAGGGTCAAAGTCATCAATTTTTTGGGTCAAAAAGCATTTAGAAGGTCAAACAAAAAAAAAAAAAAAATTAGGGGTTAAATAAAAATTGGCAGGGTCTAATTTTTAAATACTCATAATTTAGTTCAAAAAAAAAAAAAAAGGTAGAAGAAGAAGGGAGGGTCAATTGCCCCCCCTTGACCCCCCCTCCCTTTGCCCTTGCTAAAAGGTCATAGAGTAATTATATGTAAGCCAACTCTCACCCTGACTTGGCTGACGTGGTAAGAAATTTTCCTCTTCAATTCCAAAATACAACACCCACAATTATCTCAATAATTCAAATGCCACGGTCTCCATTAATTATAATTTTATATGCACATGAATGAAATTTCTAAGAAAGGGAAAACTATAACAAATTAGAGGAGGAAAGTGTCAAGCGTAAACTAGGAAATTATACAAAACCATAGGAGAAATTCAATTACATGTGTACAACAGCTTAACCTGAAGAGGTAATAGGATTCAAGGGTTGTGCTATAGGATCATCAATTCACCTATTTAGAACCAACCTCTACCAACTATCAAGATCTCTATAATTTTATCACCATACATGCATGAAACAAGACAGGATCACACTATACCAGCCTTGTGTTAGCCTCAATGTTTCATTCCATGAATATATTATGATTTTGATGATAACAAAACATTGATGATTATGAGCTAATGTTTATTATTGAGTTGATCATTATAGGCTAGGACTTTCTACACTTAAATGAGTTATCATAAGAAGAAAGCCAAGAGAACAAAGAAAGCAAACAAGAAGAAAGCAAGAAATCAAGGGCAATCAAATGGCTTCACCAAGTGAAAGATCAAGAGAAGCATACAGCTTCAAAGAAGAGAAGACTCCAACATTCAAGAACCCCAACAAAAGAAGACTTGAAGTTATTAAATATTTGGGTATTTGGGTGAGAATTAGGACTTCATGTAAATGGTTGAATGGTAAAGTTCAAGTGACTTAGATGGACCTTAAGACCCTTGAACCAATTGATTTTATCATTTGCATAAGGCCTAAGTCAAAGTGGTTGGACTTAATTAATCAAATTTCTTGGAAAATCACTTTTTACTAGTCTCTGCCCAATTCAGTCGACTCATTTGTCAAATCAGTCGACTCAATTGTATAGAGAATGATGAAAATGTGTCATACTGATTCTGCTTGAATCAGTCAACTGAGTCAACTAATTTGCTCAATTCAGTCGACTGAATTTGCGATTCTGACATTATAACGACTAGTTTCTAAGCCCCAAAAAGTGCTTCAACGGCTCTATTTTTGAATGGGCTCATTCCCAACGGTCATGAGCCATTTCAACCTATAATTATAATGTTCCAAACACTTTGGGAGTATGGATTAACAAAAGGAAAAGGATTATACTCTTCATATCCATTATCATGCCTTAGATCCAAAAACTTGAGCTTTCATTGTTCATATTATATTAGGTTGAGCTTAATTCTTTATTCACCCTATCAAGAGGGATTTGTTGTTGTACATTCATATCTATCTTTAAGAGAGATTAAGGGTTGGGCATAACCCTTGTTGAGCAAAGGGGATTTGATTGTTGTAAAGGTTTAATCTACTCCCGCAAGCAGATTGGTTAGTGGATTTGGAATCCTTAAGCGAAGTTCTTGAGGCGAGGACATAGGCGGGAGAGTCGAACCTCGTTATATCTTGTGTTTGATTTCTCCAACTCTCTCTTATTTATTTGCTTTCATTAATTACGCTATTTGCATCTTTGTTTAATTTACTATATTTGCAAAAGTTTTTTATAGTTCCATATATTTTGCATCAACCCAATTCACCTCCCCTCTAGGGTTGATATTTGGGCCAACACCTTGAATATGCAGTTAACCATTTTTATTTGAAAAATAGTGTAGGGCTTTGATGGCATACAGGCAGGGCACAAGTTTGAAGCCATTCCGTTTAATGCCCATCACTGTTTTACAAATTAAAAAAACTGCCTTGCCTCATCAGACAGAATGCCATAGGTGGAAATAATTTCATTTCTGAAGTAAAAGAAGAAAAGGGTGGGTCTTACCAGGTCAGTCAAATTGTGGAATTGAAAAGGAGATTCAGCCATATAGCATGACTTTAACCCCTTAAACAAAACTACTTTCCCCAATTCTAGTAACTTTTCAAGATGTGCAGCCAGCTGTACAAATAAATCATCCCAGACATGGATTGATGAATCCTCCCTTGCTATGTGCCCATTTCTGAGCTTCGCAAACCATCATCCACCCACTCTCTTGATCAATGTGGGTGATATCCTTGAGGTCATTAGAAACCTTAAAATACATCATCCCAAATTTATTGGCCTATCACCAACACTATCCCTAGGACATCAGCCGCATAGCATCATCACTTTAACCCCTTAAACAAAACTACTTTCCCTATTCTAGTAACTTTTCAAGGTGTGTAGCCAATTGTACAAATAAATCATCCCAGACATGGATTGATGAATCCTCCCTTGCTACGTGCCCACTTATGAGCTTCGCAAACCATTGTCCACCCACTCTCTTGATCAATGTGGGTGATAATCATTGAGCTCATCAGACATCTTAAAATACATCATCCCAAATTTATTGGCTTATTCCCTACACTATCCCTAGGACATGGTCTGATGAATCCTCCCTTGCTACGTGCCCACTTCTGAGCTTCGCAAACCACTGTCCACCCACTCTCTTGATCAATGTGGGCGATATCATTCAGCTCATCAGACACCTTAAAATGTGATAAACCCACAAAACCCTACACATGTTCCGATAGGAGAGTGACAATAGAACCACTATGAAGTCCCCGAAATGAAGCAATCAAAAGTCAGACTGAGCCCAAAACACAATTAAAAGCCACAAAACCCTAAATTGCTCCAAAAATAAATTCCATCCAACATTTACTACATTTTTTAATCTTACCCATTATTGCTAAATCTAATATTGTTCACATGTTAAATGAATTATAATTAAATAATTGAAAAAGAACTATTATCTAAACACACCCATTTGGAAAAAACAAAAAAAAAAAAAAAAAAAAAAAAAAAAAAAAAACCCATCAAAATGTTCACTACAAAATCAAATTGACAGATTCAAACTAAATAGGCACCAGACAACACGTTCATGTACAATCATAAATACTAGAACGGTCCAATATTCGAAACCCTAGAATCATTTTCTGAAACCCTAACTATAAAGAAGAAAAATTTACACAAAAAAATGTTATCAATTGGTTTTCTTGAAGGAAACAGTACACTTACGATTTCAACTTCCTTCTTCTCTTCCCTGCCATGAAGATAAGGATCCAGATGAACTTCTGTGTGAATGTAGAGAGAGAAACACAGAGAGAAGCTATTTGTGGAAAGCAGTGATGGTGGCAGCAAACGCTGTCTAATCTCCGAGCTTGATATTTATATATATACTCATTAGAGAGGGCCCATCTTGATAATTGCCGACGCACGTGTAATAAGAGGAAATGATTTAATGCGGAAGGTGACATGCGTAGTGTACTGGGTGAACCAGTAAGTGCTCGTCCCATATAAAGATATATGCCACGTCGATGGTCATGCGTTGCCGTTTTATGACGTGGCAATATGGTATTAATTCACTTGGTGTAAAGGGGTGGGGATTTCCGCATTGAATGTTTACCTTGCGCGGTAAACGGAGGGATTTTAACTGGTTTACCCGCTGTAAAAGGTCTTGAAATCATGGTAAGTCTTCGCCCGATTTGGATTTGGATTTGATGCCAATTAATGTTGCACTAAACGTAAAATCGATAATACGTGACAAAGAGAAGAAATTGAGGATTAAAATTTGATAGGTGTACTTAGCATCTAATGTCTTATAACTTTTCATTTCTTTTCTTTATCCATGAGTTATTGATCTTACATTTATTACATCATACAGTAAAAATAACCAATTGTACTAAATCTGAATCCATCTTTACTAGTCCTAGAGTTGTTGCTCCCCTCACCCCCACCCTTTTTTAATTTATTTAATTATTACTAAAAAAAACTTGAAATTTTTTTACCATTTATTCGCTTCGTCAAAAGTTTTTGAGTGAATTACAATAAACTTTCTTAATATTTAACCTTTTTTTAGTACTCCCTCTTGCATTAAGAGAGGCATTTCTCCCCCCCCCCCCCCCCTTTTTTTTTGCTATCCAAAATATTTGTTACATTGAAAAGTCAAATTATTAATTTTCTTTATTTTCCCATACTATCATTTATTACACCAATAATTATTTTAAATACAATCGGTGCATTGATAACAGGATAAGAATACTTTTGGAAATAAAAAATTGAATAGATGATAAATCAATATATTAGTTGCTTTTCTCAAATTGCGTGCTTTTTCAAAGAGACTTGTCTTTGTGGGACGAACAGAGTATAACCTTTTTAAACGAAAAATCGATAGTTAAGTTTAAGGTGAAAAATTGAGTATAATTTGAGTTATAACATTATAGGAATGGATGAATATTGAGAAAGTGTGAGGGATATAGATTCTTATAGTGTTGTTATATTCACTCATTCCTATAATTTTTTTTTTTCCACCAAATCTGCTCGATTTTTCACCTAAAACCTAACTGAAGGGAGATATTACATTGAATTTTTCCTTTAGGGGATTATGTGAAAAAATGTTACACATTAATGTTTTTTGTATGTGTGTGCACCCCCAAAAATTTTTTATTTTGGGAGATGCTAATCACAATCACATAGTCAGACGATCACGCTATGATTGACATTTCTCTTATCTTTTGAAATACAAATAAGATTAACATCCATTTCGTATTAGCTAATGTGGACGAAATTGATGGGATTTGTCCACATAAAGAGCTCCATTTGGGAATTTTTACCCAAATTTACCTACAATATATATTTTATACATATAAGGAGCTGGTCCTATAAGAACTGTATTATATAAGTTATGTCATTAGGAGATTGTACCAATTAAGTCAACACATGCATTGGGAGATTGTATTAGGAGTATGTACAATCTTCCAATGCAAGTGTTGTGTAAGTTACATCAACATATGCATTAGGATGTTGTACCAATTAGATCGACACATGTATTAGGAGATTGTATCAATTAAATTGACACATGCATTGGGAGATTGTATTAAGAGTATATACAATTTTCCAATGCAAGTGTTGACATTACTCACACTAACTCTCTATTTGGTTCATGGAATTCTACCAAGGTAAAAAAAAAAAAAAAAGGAATGGAAAAAAAAATGAAGAGGACAAAAAGTGAAAGAAAAAGATGAAATTATATCAAGCCAAAATTATTTCAATTTTTTTTCGTTTTTCAATTTTCCATTGCAACCAAATAAAAAAAAAGTAAAATTCCCAATATTTTATTTCTTTTCCTTGATAAAATCCGCAAACCAAATAGAACCTAATGAAAACTATGAAATATAGAAAAATCAAATGTTTTGGAATTCTCTCAAACATTTGGAGTGCCTTGCTGGTGTTGGATTGGTTACCAACTACCAGCAGCTGCGTGGGAAAATAATGGGAACTTGAAATATAGAAAAATAAAATGCTATCGAATTCCTGTTTTTAGATAGTTGGGTCGGATGCGATGGAGTGGCGGGTGTTACTACATTTTCTTCTCACTCTGATTTGGCGTAGTGAAAAATAAATAAATAAAAAAAATAAGATGGAAAAACGGAGGAGAAAAAGAGGGATAAAAAAAAAAAAGAAAAAAAAAAAAGGAAAGTGATGGGTGCAATTAAAGATGGTGAACAGGGCTAATCCTGAGTTTTTTGGCGTCTTAAGCGAATTCTTAAAATGAGACCCTTTATATATATTTACACGCATAAGAAAATTTATACCCAATTTTTTTTGGGTAAATATGCAAAATATTCCTCATAAAAAGAATTATATCCAAAAACCCCATAAAATAATTTTCATATTGAAAAAACCCAAGTAGGGATAAACTATATCCAAAAAACCCAATAACTTAATTTTCATCTAACTCCGTTTGAGTGATGATTTTTCTTGACTAAAATACCCTTATTACATTTTTTATTAAAATATAAAAATAATTATTCAAAATTTGTATTACCATCTTGTTTATTTGAAAAATGGATTATTTGTCATTTATCACTAAAAAGGAAAAGAATACAAAAAAAAATGAATAAACAAATAATTATAAAAAGGGTATGTTGGTCCAAAAGCTATATAATTTAAGAGGAGTTGGATGAAAGTTAAGGTGTTGGGTTTTTTAGATATACTATAACTTTATTTGGGTTTTTTAGATAGACAAATAACTTTACTGAGGTTTGGGATATAATTCTTTTTTTTAAAGGGATATTTTAGATATTTACCCTTTTTTTTTCCCCTAGTACACACAAAATTTGCATGCATATATGATTACTAAAATTTGCTTATGTAGATTAAAATAAAAAATAAATCTTTATAAGAACTAAAACTAAATAAAATTTGATCTTCGTCCTTTATAATTAGCAAAATTCACATATACAAGAACAAAAAAAAAAAAAAAAAAAAAAACAAAAACAAAATGTAAAGCTATATTACCAAAAATAAATGAACCAACTATAGTAAAGTATCACTCAACCATTACTCTTCTCCCATTTTTTTAGTAGCAAAATCACTAATTAAATTAGCATAATCAAGCCTTTTTACCATATCATTTTCAATGGATTATATAGCTAAGAGGGAGGCTGTTGCCACCATATAAAATACTCTAAGCCCCCCACTTAGTTTACACATTTTAAAGTTTTATGAAAAATATAAAAGGTTTTTATGAAAACTAGTTATGTAGTCTACTAGAAAACATCATTATGAACAACTTTGTAGAATAAATTTTTTTCAAAATTTGTCGTTTAAGTATAATTTTTGATCATTTATAATCCTTGTTTCATTTTTACAAAATGTTTCATGAAAAATGATCAAAAACTCCATCTATTTTAGAAAATCTTTATTCTACAAAGTTGTTTAGAATGATGTTTTTTAGTGGATCATGACTAGTTTTTGTAGAAACCTTCTATATTTTTCATAAAATTTTAGAAAAAGTAAACTAAGTGGGGACTTGGAGTACTTTATGTGATGGTAATAGCCTTATCTTATAGTTAATCTGGTCAATCATTTTCAATGGGCTATTATCTATGTACTTAGGAACTTTTTGGGATCCTTAGATTTGGATTGGGGCCTTTACTAATCTAAGTATTAAAAAACAAATATATATGTTCTTTTTTTTTTTTTGGGACCTACTATAAGGGTAACCGTTAAGTTGGGGCCCTATTTTTTGTTAAAATTTGGGAGGCCTCAAGCAGCCACCTGAGTGGCCTGGTTTCAAGCTAGGCCCGATGGTGAAGAAACAATGTAGTTGAAGACAGAGGTGATGGGAATAAAGAGATGGGTGGTAAAATATATATCTATACTATCTATAAAAAGATGAATGTGAGAAAAACTTTTGATTGACTAATACACCCTTATTTAAATTTTTAAATATACAATTACATTTCTGCATATATAGGAAATATAGCAATATAAAACACATACCTTAATAAGAATTCTAAGGAAACTATAATTCATGTAATAATTAAATAAAACCAAACCTAAATAGGAATTCTAAGGAAACGGAAACTATAATTCGTAAAACCCTAACAATGTTAACATATAAATACAAATAGAAACACATTATAAAAATCATAAAATCCTAACACAGGAAAGAATAACTACTGCTTCCTTTTTCTGCGTCGTCTATGTGCCTTCATTGCGTTTCATTTCTTCTGGTGCTTTGTCTGGTATGTAGTTTTCAATAAACTTGACTCATATATACAAATTATGTTTAAACATTTAAATCTCTGCTTAGTTAAACATTTAAATCTCTACCTGCATTGCATGATTGGACTTTTAAATCTCTATTTGAATTGCAAAATTAGCAAGAAAAAAAAAGAGAGAATCCAATACGAATCAATTGAATGAAAATAAAAAGACGCATGCTTGAACAAAAACAAATGAAAACCCACATTAAGAGGCCAAAAAAAAAAAAAAAAAAAAAAAACTTGAATTGCATAAGTAAAGTTTTGAATAGCACATATAATCTTTGATTATTTTCTAAGGATTTGCATATCAGAAAAAACTTGAATTGCATTATTGAACTTTCAAATTGCTGCTGTTGCATAATTTTCATATTTTGTTGAGAATTCATATATAATCTCTAATTTTTGAAAATAATCAACTCAAATTACCAAGAAAAAGAAGAGAGTCAAAGAAGATTCAATTGAAGGAAAATTAAAAAAGAAGCAGGCTTAAACAAAAACAAAACAAAACCCCCCCCCCCCCAAAAAAAAAAAACCATTAATGAATGCACAAGGAAAAAAGAAAATAAAAAGGGAAGGTCTAATGAACCACAAAAAAAAGTCTCTATCAAATCATGAGGTTTATGAAATTTTGCAATATCTACCTGCAAATCCAAAATACCAAACTAAACAAAACAAACTAAAAAGAACAAAAAGAAAAGAAAATAACTTAGATCACAAACCCCCCCCCCCCCCAAAAAAAAAAAAAAAAAAAAAAAAAGAAGTTCAAAATCATTTTTAAAAAAAGTGTGTGTATATATATATATATATAAATCAAATCATAGTTTTTATTTTATTTTATTTTAAATAGGGTAAAATACAAAAAAAAAAACCCCCCTCTATTGTTACCCATTTTGTAGGATACCCCCCTCTAAAAAAAAACCCAACAAAAAACCCTCCATATTGCGCTAGGGGGTACGCCGTTAACGGCGATGTTAAAAGTCCATTGTATCCTTGTATGGAAAAATAATAAAATATTAATATTTTACATTTATAAATGGTTTTTAATAATTATATAAGAAACGGTGTCGTTTCCAGCACGAGTCTCACCACTGCCGGTGAGCTCCTTCCTCTGCAAAAGCTCTGATCATGGCGTGCCCACACCACAAAAGCAACGGCACGGCGTGCCCACACCACCGCTCCTTCCTCAATTTCGCCGCAGACCCTTTAGCGCCACCACCTCACTATAAGGCGCACGCAAATTCAGATCTGCAAAATTTTTTTGTTTCATTGCCGGAAAAAATGGTGTGTATGGGCAATGAACTCGTATATATATATATATATATATATATATATATATATATAAAATACATAAGAATTTTTGTTTTAATTGTTGAGAAAGAAAGGAACGTGTCAAGTTTGTTTGAGGGGTTAGGATTATATTACTTAAATGCGCAAAGAGTATCCAAGGTTAATTTTGGCGTTTAAAAGAAAAATGCATTATATCACTAAGACGAGAAGTTAGTGATAGCTGTTAGGCTGAGGGGATGTCTCAATAGTTTATTTTGTAAAATAGGAGACTATAGTGTAATTTCATAAACAAGGAGTGATACATTTGTAATTGTCAGATACTGGAAGGAGTATAAGTGTAATTTTATTTTGATAACAGTTGATTAACTGTTAATATTACAACTGTCATAACAGCTCTTGTAACTAATCCTAGTTACTTAGATATCCTCTATATAAGTAGCTTAGTGCTGTAATCTCAAATCTAATGAATAAAGAACCATTTCCTTTCATTTCCTCTGTTTTTAATCACTAGCCAACCTACTAGATAAGCTAAGCCAACAATACACCATGGTTTACAAAGCAAACAATACACTTGGTTTACACAAGATTTCTTGTTGTAGATTTACCTTTTTTTTTTTTTTTTTTTTTTTTTTTTTGGTCTTTGACCCAGTGTATCCCCAAAACTGACAGCCTAAGTGACTAATTACTAGTCGCGACGGGTAAGCAATGGTAAATCTCTAGCCCAGGGATTTTTTCCAAAGTATTGGAACTCGAACTCGAGATCTTTCACCTCCACTCGAGATAATCACTTTGGGGTCAAGTGCCCAACCACTAGACCAACCCACTGGGTTAAATTTACCTTCTTTTACATCCATGTAACCAAGACAAAAAAGTGTCCACAATATTTTTACACAACACACGAGCAAAACTGCAAACTACATAATTTAGTGAAAAATATAATTGGTATTTAATGAGAACAATTAATGGTAATAGAAAACAACGCGATGAATGGCATGCATTTATTTATATACATGTCAATAAGCTCCTTTATGAGCAACAATATATCAAACTTAATTTTTAAAACAAACTAGACACACAATGTGCATACAGTGCTAAAAAAAAAGACCAGCCCTAGTTATACAAACCTAGGAAGAAAATAATGAGACAGAAAACATGGTAACATTATCAAAATATCTATGTCGATGACAGTCTCTAACAAAATTTAAATTCAAAAAACATATGAAATACAGAAACAAAAAGTAGAACATGGAAAGTTAAAACAAAGATTTAGAAAATGCTAGAAGGGAAAATAATTAACAAATTGAAATTAAATTAAGGTAAATAAAAAGCATGTGTAATAAAACTGAGATTTATAGGAAACAAAAAGTGCACACGAATTGAGAGAGATGCAGTAAACCATGCATACTTTTGTTTCCACAATTGTATGTATTCCATATTTTATTTATTTATTTATTTATAGCAAAAAAGATATCCTTTGGAGGTGTAAGGTCCTACAGGCATGGATCCTCTCCAGTACTAGGACATGTCCAGTACAATCTTGGACCATTCATGTGTGGGTCTCATCTCACATGGATGGTCCAAAATTGTACTGGACATGTCCAATTACTGGAGGGAATCTTCTCCCAGGTCCCACATCGACTAGTCAAGGTTTGCCTTAGGAGTTTA
This sequence comes from Liquidambar formosana, assembly GCA_039720395.1. Classification (NCBI taxonomy): domain Eukaryota; kingdom Viridiplantae; phylum Streptophyta; class Magnoliopsida; order Saxifragales; family Altingiaceae; genus Liquidambar; species Liquidambar formosana. Next base: position 39,004,590 of record CM077821.1, on the reverse strand, counting down.
TAAGTTTTATCTCTCCTTCAAGAGTTAGGCCCTTTTGGAGGTTGAGTGTGGGTTAACTTTATGGGCTCTTAGGTTTTCCTTAGGTCTATGTTACATATATAAACTTCCTCATTTGTGTGTTGTGTGTGTGTTTTTTATGTGTGTTTAGTAACAAAAAAAAAAAAAAAAAAAAATTGGCTAGATGGATATACTTAAGAGAGATGTAGCCCTTTAGGCTTTTTGTGCCGTGGATGTAGGATGCAATGGCCGAACCATGTGGAGAGGAGCTCTTACATTGGAAACTTCTCACGGACATTTCTATCTGCCATAAAACCTCTTTTCATTTTTTGTTGGACTTCTCATCCTTTCTCTATACATGGTTCTCACTTCTCACACATTTTAAACGTACTTTTGTTTTTGTATCATTGCTCGAGTTTATATGCAAAATATGAGAAATTACAATTAGGGCAAGGGTTAAATGAGAGAAGAAGAGAGATAGAAAAAAAGAAGATAAGGAAAATAGGTTAATCCAACCCACGATTTAGAGTTAGCAACCGTTGTGTTCGCATTGAAGATTTGGTAGTGTTACTTTTATGAGGAGAGATTTGAGGTATTTTCCCACCACAAGAGTTTGAAATATATTCTCATGTAAAATGATCTTAATCTCTGGCAAAGAAGGTGGGTAGGACATTTGGAAGACTGATTTCAAGTTACAGTACCATCCAAACAAAGCCAATGTAGTCGCTAATGCTTTGAGCAGGAAGTCATGTGGGATTTTTATAGCTTGAAGCTACACCGTAGGAAATTGTTGGACGACACGCATCAAGAGCACAATCTTCGTGTTGGAAGGAAGCAGGCGAGTGTATCTACAATGTCATTGCCAGACTTGCTCTTTTGGGAGATGAACAATGGACATGTATGGAGGATTGAGGTTCCAAGGTGGATTTGCAGTTCCACGTGATTCATATATAAGGGAAGAGATTCTTAGTATTGCACGCTGTTAAGCTTCCCACCTAAAAGGCCAAGTTAAAGGTAAAGTACCCAAACAGGTATAAGAAGCCATATTAAATTTTATATTTAAATCATGTCGAGTGTGGTGCTTTTTACAACGCTCCCACTCATGTCAGACCTAACAAAACAAGAATGGACCTATCACGTAAACAACAAAAAAGGGTTCATAAGCAAAATTGGGCCAAGAACAAAATTATAATTATAGGATGTAATTTTTCCAATACTCCCCCTCACATGTAGGCCTAAAAAGATAAGACAGGTCTATCACATGGACAACAAAAGTTGCCACATAAACAAAATGGGCCAAAAATAACAAGGTTTGATATCATGTTTAGTTTTTAACCTAAAAGCCAAAATTATTAGGTAAGGAGCCTAAACAGGTATAAAAAGTCATATTAAAATTTATATTTAATCGATGTGGGATATGATACTTTCTAACATGCAGTGATCGAAATTCTCATTTCAATCGGGTAATTACAAGATGTATAGGAACTTGAAGTGTTGAAGAGGCAATATCGGTGGAAACAGAAGAAATGCAACGGGGCAAGATTTGTTGCTAAATATTACAACTGTCAAACAAGGGAAGGCAGAACACAAAAATCCGTACATCCAACTACAACCTCTAGCCGTGCAGCAATGGAAATGGAGCATATCACGATAGATTTCAACATTGGATTGCCACATGCAAAGGGCTACAAAAAGGGTGCCCACATATACTTAATATAATATGAACTCTTACTTCAATCCTCAAAATTAGGGCATAATTTGGCAACAAATTATGCTTAATCCAACCAGATTTTAGGGATTATAAACAGGCCCTATAGCATGAAATGTCATAGCCAAATATCTATGGGGACCAAAAAAGAAGGAAGATCGTAACCATGTGATAAATTATAATATCTTCTCACCAACTTTGATTTAATAAAAAATAAGAAAATGTTAAAGATATGATACCACACTCTATCCATGCAAAGCACATGCATGTTACTGAATCAAAATGATATCCCTCCATCTAAACTCTGCCACGTACTAGAATCAAATTAAATGAGGAATGGACCAATCTAGGTTGGTCTAGAACAAAAGTAATTCAGAGGAAGTTTCCAAAGATGACTACACATATTCAACGGTCAAAACCCATCCAACTAAATTAACCTATTGTTTAATTGATAGAATTGATTCAATGAAATACAAATAAATAAATTATGACTCCTGCTATGATTAAGGGTAGATTGATAGAATAGAATATATAATACTCCCAACTCCCCAAGCCAAAGAATTGCAATCTAAATTTCATGGTATACCCAAACACTAGAATAAAAAATGGAAGTCCCAATCCCAATTCTACCCCCCAATTACGCCTTCTAATCGGAGCCCAAGCCTTTTCATTAAATCCTATTTAATTTTTAGAGCATTTTTCTGCCTATAAACCTTTTTCCACCGTAGAGAGAAATATTAAATTGTGCCCACGGTTATGATTTTCTTCTAAAAGACATTGAAACATGTTTTTAAAAAGGCCGTGATAAAAAAAAAAAAGGAATAAAAAAGGTAAAAATAAAATAAGTTATGGATTCGAAGCCCTCCCAATATATAAAGAAAAAAAAAAAAAAAAAAAAAAGGCCGTGATCAAAAGAGGTAACCGTAAAAAATGCTGTAAAAAGACTTGTGGGGTACTGTTGCACCATTGTGGGCCGTTCAGGGATCAAAGGCCCGGGATATTTAAAAAGGTCCGACTATTGTCACCTTTAATTTTATTTGCACCTCTCCCACTTATTTTAATTTTTTAAGTTTTTATAAAAAAATAAAAGATTTTTATGAGAACTGCCCTTTTATCCATTAGAAAACTTCTGTTTGGCCAAAAAAAAAAAAAATAAATAAAATAAAAAACAAAAGTTTGAAGGAGCTCTTAGTTTCAACTCCACTTGGATGTCATGTTCTCCTACGTTTGTAGATAGATTTTTTCAAAATTTGTTGTTCAAAGTCGAGTTTTTTCGCCAAAAATAAAACAAAGACCGTAAATGGAAAAAAAATGTGTTTAAACGATAAATTTTGGAAAAACTTTCCCATGTAAAGTTGTTCAAAACAACATTTTCTAGTAGATCACATGGTTAGTTTTTATAAAAACCTTTTATATTTTTTTATAAAACCTAAAATAAGAGTGGGGTGCAAATAAAATTGAGAGCTAGCAATAGCCGGAACTTTAAAAAAAAATCCTGACTGGCTGGTAGTCACTTCATAGTTCATAATGTTTTAGAGCGTGTTTGAACTCACAATGCACAAGTACTGGCCTTGTCTTTACTTAAATCTTATTCCCAAAATAAATGAATTTATCAATCGTTGAAAAGAGAAATACTGACCACCAAGAATCACAGTAGGTAAAGGTGTAAGAGGTTAAATAATCAAGGATTTGAGTATCAAGGATGATGATGTGACATGTATTTATCTTTTGATGATCTTACTCATGCACTTGAGTCATTGATCTTTATTGAAGTTAAGTTTAAGTTACGGCTCTACTAACTTGAGGGAGCACCAACGGTTCCCTCTTTTATGTGCCGGTCAACTCATCCTGTCATTTTGGAAAAAAAAAAAAAAAAAAAAAAGACAACCTCATCTTGCCATTGGTTCTTCAGCGGTTATGGAAGTTACTAATTATGCCTAAATAACGCCACGACTGGTTCCCCCCTCTACCATTATTTTACATGTGTCTATGACTACTTGTAAACAACTTGGAAGACTGGGCGTTGCCAGTGACAGGTACTCTGAACCTGAATGAATTAAACATGATACGTAGAAAAATTTAGTGCAAAAAGCACAAGCTTCCCATGAACTAGCTTTGGGACATTGACGGAGTTGACTTCACCAGACATTTTTGTTTCAGAAGGATGCTATTGCTCCACCTTAATTACGTGAAACTTGAGAGTTTGAAATCAACGAACGTTAAAAACTGTTTTAAGCAACAAATGAATGATCAAGTCATGCAACTCTCAAGCCTATGGTTGGAGGAAAATTACCTAACTCACCCAATTTTCTTCATATACTACTAAATTTGCTATAATTAAATATACTATCGATTTATTTGACTTACTCTACGTTCTCTGGTCCCTAATTGCGTGCAAAATGCATGTTTATATAAAGACTTTAAGTGACTCTTCAGAATAGTCAAACCTTACCAAGAAATTCATAATTTTTTAATGTGGGAAAAGTCTTATTACCATTCTTCAACCAACTCTTCAAGGTGACTTTATAGAACAATTTTTCATTCAATAATAAATGATTTTAGTCAATTAAATATTCGAATTAATTCTCCAAATGGAGATTAACAAATTCCAATATGGACCCATCTTAAATTACACATGGGACCCATATTAATTATTGGACCAATATCTCTAACAGTTTGTAATTCTAATATCTTTATTAATAAGATAGTTCATGGGTTAGTACTTGTTTGGCAAAAAGGGAAAAAAATAAAATGTTCATGGGTTCCTTGAAAGAAAGAAAAAAAAAAAAAAAAAGGCACCAAAAGTTGAACATTTCATTTATTAATGGGTAAATTGCACTTAAAGGTCTAAGTTTAAATCGCGTTAATTCAGTACCTAAATTATTAATTAAATTGCAATGCGGGGCCTGTTGTCAAAATTTTCTGTACTATCCTTACTTTGCTCTTTTTTTTAATACCCTATTTTACCCCTATCGACAATTAATAAATTTTTATATTTTAATCAGATCTGAATCAATCTTATCTTCTTTCTCTCTCTCTCTATTAGCTCTATCAACATTTAATAAACGTCCATATTTTCCATTTACAAAATGCAAATATGATAGTAAAGTGATTCAGATTTGGTTAAAATATAATGGTTTATTAAATATTAATAGGGGTAAAATAGGGTTTTCAAACCTATAAAAAAGGCAAAGTAGGGATAATACAGAAAATTCTGAGATTAGACCCTAAATTACAACTCAATTAATAATTCGGATACTGAATTGATGCAATTTAAACTTTGGATCTTAAAATGAAACTTGACCCAAACTTTGGATCCTTAAGTGCAAATTTACCCTTTATTAATAAATATCTATCCTTCTTTTTTTTTCCTTCCAAAAAAGTAAGCATCATGTTACGTACTATAACTTTAGGACCCGTTTGGATATGCTTCTATTTTAATTTTGTACGTCTAAAAATGAAAAAAAAAAAAAAGTTTTAATTAAATACTGAAATTTTTTGAAAATTAATATTAAAAGTTGAGGTAGTAGGAATTACAAAATTTTGCACTATAAAAAACGATCAAAAGTTCTCATTTCTTTACTTCTAAAAGTGAAAAAACAAAAAGTAGAAGTTTGTCCAAACGGGCTCTCATTTTAGTGTACATAATTGATCTCCGTTCTATAAATACCCGAACTCCCTACCTGACTTAATTCCCAATCTATTAAGGAGAGAAGATGACTACTGCTGCTTTGATTGCACCATGCAAAAGGTAAAAATCTACTCACTCCATCCTTTTCATTATATTTCGCAGACCCCATCAATCTACTCTTCTAAGTTTTATATATGGAATATTAGTCCAATCATGAAATAAATTTTCATTTTGCCAAGTGCGTGTTGTCTCATATCAATTAATTGCAAAGGAAGGAGGCTCTCGGCTCACCGATTCGATCTGTCTCTGATATATAAAAGCATGCAGAAAATTGTTTGTTGTGGAGGCTTTTACCCTTGGCCAAAGTTGGTTTACCCTTCGCCAAAGTTGGTAACACAAATGGTACAAAATGCTCTACATGCATGTTGATTCCCCTATTTCGATCCCTTTGAAAATTTTCAGGTTAGAAGAGAAGGTGGCAATCATAACTGGTGGTGCAAGCGGTATTGGGGCAAGCGCGGTGCGTCTTTTTTGGGAAAACGGCTCCAAGGTTGTGATTGCTGATATTCAAGATGATCTTGGTCAAGCCATTGTCGATAAGCTTGGCGAAAATGTGAGCTACACCCATTGCGACGTATCAAATGAAGATGACATGATCAACCTCGTTGACAGCACCATAGCAAAACATGGAAAGCTGGATATAATGTTCAGCAATGCGGGCATCATAGACCATTCCTTCTGTAGCATTTTGGATGCCAAGAAATCAGACCTCGACCGTGTTCTTGGAGTCAACTTGGTCGGTTCTTTCTTAGGAGCCAAACACGCCGCAAGGGTCATGGTACCCCAGCGCAAGGGCTGCATACTATTTACAGGTACTCAAGGATGAAGCTTTATGCATGCATGTGGGGGTAATTTATTTATTATTTTTCTAAAAAAATTCTAGATTTGCCACCCTTGAATTTTTTTATTCCCTTGTATTTTTCTCTCCCACTTTTTTTTTTCTTTTTTGTTGAGATTTTTTACCATAACCCCATGTTAAAAGAGCTCTTTTAATAACAACTCTATAAACAATTTCATTAATTTGATAATTCTTTTTTACACCAAACAGGCGGAATTAACATTCTCTTACAAAAATATCTTTTGTCTTATTTTTATCACCATACGAACGGTGTTTCGTTCTCCTCTGACCAATAGATCCATCTTTTTTACTTTTATCCACAATCACTCGACTCATTGAGTCGACTTGATTACCTCCACTTCCAACCTTTGTCCCAATTTCCAAACCTTTGATAAGAACTACAGTTTACTTTTACAACTTTTCTATGCAAAAAATAAAAAACAAAAACAAAAAAAAAAGTAAAAAAGAAGAAGAAAAAGCTTGTTTTTATGTAAAGAAGAGTAATATGTTATTGCAACCTTTTTGCACCCAAGAAGGAAAAAACTCATTTTTATATAAAAAACAATAATAAGTACTATTTAACAATAACAAAATAGTAACATGTTACTATTTGACAGCATAATTTGTATATAATTATTTCGAGAGCAAAATAGTAATATAATCTTTTTTTCCAGAATTACCTAATCACAATAGGTATTGTCTCAAAGATCACGACCAATAAATTCCGAAATACAAGTTTTATAAAAAATGGATTTGTATTTTGTAAGTTATAGGTTTTTAAAAATTAAAAAATTAAAAAATAAGTTAGTTATATAAGGTGTCATTCCTAACAAAAAAAAGAAGTGCCCCTATAAGCAAATAAGGGTAAATTAGGATTTTTCAAAAGAAAAAAAAAATAGAGTTACTGCTAATAAGAATACTCAGATGTGGATGAAGAGGGTTAAGAAATCTTTTGATGGAGTTATTACTAAAACTATTCTTCTAAGTGGGGTTTTTGCCAATTTTTCCTTTTTTTAATTACTTTTTTCACCTTAAAAGAACAAGACGAGAGACATTTTGAACTAAAGCTTCATCTAGTTTTTAAATTAAGATAAGGTACTAACACCCTATCAAAATTTGCATCCTTTGAACTAATTTCCTGGCTTTTTCCCAATTTACAGGTAGTGCATGCACGGCAATAGCAGGCATTTCGACACATTCTTATGCAGCCTCAAAGTATGGCATTTTGGGGCTAGCAAAGAACTTGGCGGCAGAGCTTGGGCAGTATGGTCTGAGAGTAAATTGTGTGTCGCCTTATGCTGTGATGACTGGCATTGGATCATTGCGTTTGAGTGAAGCTGAAAGAGCAACAGCAGAAGTGCGTTTGAGTGCGATGGGAAATCTGAAAGGGCAAATACTCAAGCCTGATAGCATCGCACAGGCGGCACTCTACTTGGCTAGTGATGAAGCAAATTATGTGAGTGGGCTCAACCTTGTGGTGGATGGAGGGTTCAGTGTTGTGAATCCCACCATGATGAAGGCCTTTAACCTAATCAATTAAGTAGCAAAAATTAGAAAATAAGTTGATCAATCTTAACCATGCTTGGTGTTTTTCATTTTTGTTTGTTTGAATAAGTGAACCATGCTTGTTTCATGGTGATGTTTGCTGTATGACTATTTTATTAAACCGCAAATTTATAATTCTACCTTGGTCGTTTCCATTTCTTAGCGTTTGGATCGTTCATTTCAACATTTGGGTTAATTATGTGAGTTGGTATTTTCCTTTAATTTGGACTCCTTATTGAAAAGTTCTTGCTACTCATAGACTCCGTGAATTTGAAAATGCTCGCGAAATTGGAAATAAGGTTTGGGATTGTAATTCCAGTTCCAATTTTGTTAGATTGACATTGAGATAAAATTATGATTCCAGGGTTAGGATTAAGAGAGGATTTGGAACCTTATAATTTTCGCCATGATAATAATAATTATAATACAATTCTATATTTTTACCAAAATTAGATTTTAATCAAAACTATCAAGATTATATGAAAAGGTTGTAGTAGTGGGCGAGTGGTGACAGGGTAATATGGGAAAATGATTCAGTGCTGAGTTGATAAAACTCAACACGGTACCAAGGTGAAATGAACCCTTGGATTAGCTTTTAAACTGTTTGAATTTAAGGATAAAAAAATTGTCCATTAAAGTCATTTTGGTCATTTTAATAGTAACTTTTGATCTTTAAATCCAATTCGTCCAAAAGTTAATCTAAAAATCCATTTCACCTCGATACTGTACTGGGTTTTATCAACTCAACACTAAATCCTCTTTCGATAATATGATAGTGGTGATAATGAGGTGGTGATGGTTGTGAAGAAAGGCAAGACATCCTAGCTATTAAAAGATTTTTTATAATTCCGTTTCTAAATTTCTACAATACCCCTGGCCAAAGAATTGGGAGACCATTTGGGAAATTATAAACCAAATTTCATGATCTACCCAAACACTAAAATCATAAACGGAAGCCCCAATTCCAACTCTACCTCCCAATTCTGGGCCTAATTTTTGTGTTCTAATTGGGCCAAGGCTATTTAGGGATATAAAATGAAGGCTTCTATTGGCACCCAAAGACTTGCTTTTCATCCCCCACTTATTTTACACTATAAGATTTTATGAAAATATATAAGGTTTTCAGAAAAACTGACCACGATGTCTATTAAAAAACATCATTTTGAATAACTTCTTAGAAAAAAGTTTTTCCAAAATCTATCGTTTAAGGGGACTTTTTAGTTATTTATGATGAGAAAACTATAAATGGCAAAAAAGTCTACTTAAACTATAGATTTTGGAAAAACTTTCTTATAAAAAGTTGTTCAAAATAATGTTTTCTAATAGAATACACTATCAGTTTTTATGAAAACTTTTTATATTTTTCATAAAACCTTAAAATATAAAATAAATGGAAGATAAAAAGAATTTCTTGGGGTGCCAATAGAGGCCCCCATATAAAATTAGCCAATCGGCCCACCTCATCCCAAACTCAGAAAATTAGTCTTAGCCTGATCCGAAGCATTTAGGCCCAACCTTAACCTGATTATTAAGAGGGACAGGCTTGGACTTTGGATTTGTGGCCAGACCCAGCCTAATGGCCTACCCAAAGTTAGCCCATTTTATATAAAATTATATATTATCATTAAATGAGTTATATTTATCGTTAGATTCATATGAGATTAAAAAAAATTAATGATGTAGAATTTAGAAATTCGACAAACAGACATGAAATAATTCCTAAATATTATATTTTGACCTTTAAATGTTCAACCAATGTGAGTAGTTGACATCATGTCATTGTACGATGACATATTGACATATAATTTTTTGGTCTCACAATTTTACTTTACTCTACTCTTATTGGCTCATGACATCACATGACTATGTCACTGTTACATGGAATACTCACTTTAGAAATAGAGTCATACATGTCATATTTTCATGGTGGATTCATTTTAATACGGAGTAACAAATTTTTGGATACCGAATTGGCTTGGCCCCTTTACAAAAAAAGTATCAAGTATGTCCATATCCACATGAATGAATTGAAGAAATATGATCTCTTTGAACTCCATTTGTTGCAGTGAAATCTTTCCTACGCACTACATAGTGGCTAAAAAAATAGTTTAAGAGATAAGAGTTATAAAAATGAAAGCCTGCAAAATAAAGAGTGGCCTAGTGCCGCATATGCTTGGCGAACAATTGGTGAAAGGTGACCCTAACTGCTGTGACATATAGCAGCACTCAAACAAAACATCATTGTGTGAGCTGAATGAAAAGGTTACCTACTACCATAATTTTTTTATTTCTTTATAAGGAAAAAAGGAAAGAAAGAGGCACTTCATCTATCAAATTGCATAACAAGGAAGAGGGGAAGACAGGAAAATTTAAATTCCATATTCAAACACCCAAAGCCAAATATGCATACACTACAACACCTTGAGGCCTAGATCAATAAGGAATGGTAACAAATTTCATTATGCGTGTCAAAAAATAAAATAGAATAAACAAATTTAACTACTAAAACTAGGAATAAATAGATGCCATCAAGACACACAGGATACAGGGTGGGGACCTAAAACCCACTTTAGAACCCACAAAAAATATAAGGAAAATAAAAATTACCCACTTCAGAACCCAACACTTCCCATATTGGAAGAATCTTCAAGAGGAGACCCCTTGTTTCTATCTCCACAAGATAGAACCCAAGATAGCGAAAATCCAAGGAAAAAAATCACAAATTAATCCACAAAAGGTTAGTTCGATAAAATTAGCAACATATGGGGCATTGAATCAACCCATTCTCATTGCACTCACCGCATCTCACAGTCTTCTTCTGGTCCTCATCCAAAACCTTACAGCTTCCATTACAATCCATGCACATCATGAACCTAACCCCAGCACACCCTTCACACCCAGCGAGAGCCCTTGGAATCCCATCAAACAATATGCCCAATTTTCCCTCTTCTTCCATCTTCACCACTTCATCAGCTCCTCCAATTAACCTCCCCTTAACAAACACAAGTGGAACTTTCACCTCCTTTGTGCCCATTAGCCCTCTTAGTTCCTCCTTGAACCCTGAATCCATCGATATGTCGCGCTCAAACACTTGGATAAGGTGCGATTCGATGATTGATCGAACACTGTTGCAGTCCTCAAAAGTCTTCCTAATTCCTCGCAATGTCGTCGTGTATATAACAACCGCATTTTCCCCACCCGGTGGGCATTTTCTCTCGAACGATTCCAGAATGGACTCGAATTCAAGTTTTCTCGATTTCCGGCTTTTGGGTGCGGGTGAAACCATCTTCTTGATCTGTTCCTCCTCTTCTGACAACTCTTTCTCAAAGGATGCGAGAAGCTCTGGATCAAACAGAGGACTCAAACTGCTCCTCCCTGACGAAAACCCAGAATCACTATCTGATTTCGTATCGACCCGAATCACCTTCGTGGGAATTCTCATACTTGGCGACGCCTTTTTCAGATTCTCCGAAGAATTGCACACTTTCAACACCTCTTTCGGGCTATAATCCGATCTTCCCCTGCCACCTCCGAGCCCATTTACCCGTTGCTTGTTCTCTTTCCCTCCAAATCTCTTCACCTTCCTCGGTGACCCCATCTGATTCAAGAACTTCAATGGGCTTCTCACATCGATATCGGCAAACCCGCGAAGAAAAACGTTCGATTTCGGGCTTTTCTTGGCTTGAAACGAAATGGGTACTTCTTCTTCACTAAGACCTTCCATAAGCTCCCACGCATTGATGACTTCAGGCTCCTCACGAGGAGGTGACCTCTTTAACGTCTTCGTTTCGGTAACAGAGGCCTTCATGGTTTTTTCGTTGTCTAGATTGAGAACACCATAGGTGGTTGAAGTGAGAGAGAACCACATGGTTGACGTAGTCGCCATTGTTAAATAGGATTTCTTGGTTTAGTTCTTTCCTGATGAGTTTTGATGAAACACAGCCCATGGATGTGTGAGGTTTTCTGCAACTGTTTTTTTTTTCTTCTGTGTTTTGCTTTGGGTTTGGTTTTGAAGAAGGAAAAAGCAAGCATGAGTGGGAGTTGCTTTTTTGAATGTTCGACAACCGTTACCTTGTCTCCCAACGGGCCCCAACGGTCAAAAAATTTGAATAGAGATAAAACGGGGAAAATTTATAAGTAACCCCAATGGTTTCGGTTATTTCTCAATTGACCCTTCATCTTTTGTAATTGTGAATGTAAACCAAATTAGATGGGCAATCGGGCGCTGGAGGGACTCTGCTTCAAATAATCAAAGCCCAACATATTAAAATTAGAAAACCCTTACACTTCTCACTCATCATTTATATTATTTTATTATTATTATTATTATTATTTTTTTTTGGGATAAGCAAGAATAATATAAACAGGGTTGAAGCCAAACAATTACAACATTAAAAAAAAATCTAATTTAATCCCCTGATTAAAATAAAAGAGCCTATTCTTAGGATTGTCATGCTGTCAGCAACACCCTTCAAACCTATGACTATAAGTTCTTTTATGGTTCATATTTAGGATTGGGTTCATCCCTGTAGTAATTTAATGAGCTGAGTTGTAGACATGAAAGCGTAAGAACTCAATGAGAACTTCCCCCTTGAATCAAACAAACAAAGCCAAACAATTACACTCATCTTTCTTGTGGAGAGTTATAATGTCATCGCCTCAAACTCTATAGGGGGCACTTTGTACCTGCCCCCGTAACACCCCCCAAAAAAAAAAAAAAGATCATATAATTTCACAGTTTAACTAGTGTTCTAAAAATGGCAATCATTATAGACTAATCAGCTTAACAAGACTAGATAAATGCCGATCATTATAATTTCATAGTTTAACTAGTTTTGAAAATGAAGAAAGGTTTTTAGATATGGTGCTTCAATATTCATTACTATATAAAAATTTAATTTATTACCTTAAGGTGTAAAAGATCCACCCCTAACCCAACGAGTGAGTCTTCCATGTAACTGTGACACGGCAATGTGGTGTCACGGGCCAATAAGGATCAAACAAAGTGAGATTGTGAGATCAAAAAATATTATGACAATCTCACTTTACTTGATCCTTATTAGCCGGTGACAGTACATCAGCCGTGTCATCGTTACATAGAAGTTTTTCTCCAACCTCACCCCCATTTTTTTTTTTGCCTTTTTTGTCCTGGCCAATCGATCCCCTGACACCTTCAATTTCTTTGATCACCAACATTATATCCAATCTTTTTTTTGACGATGGGCTCAGGTATGGATCCATAATCCTTTAAGAGAGGCTTTTGATCTAGATTGCATAGGCAGGCCTCAATTTGAACTCAGATTTAGGCCCACTGTAATACATAAGATTTCGGATCAGAATTACAGATCCCTATTGTTGCAGCACATGAGCACATCTCTAGTTCATTTCCTAGAATTGGATGGGCTAATCAATTCCACCTCTCTACTGAAACCCAAATTAAGGGTAGATTGATTTTCAGTAGGTTGGACTAAACTTAGGCCCTAAATGTGCCCCAGGGTGAGATTAGGCTTAACAATCTTTTTTGGGTTTTATAAGTTGCTGAATGGTTATGTGAACAAAATTTCTTAGAAGACTCATTTCCCAAAAGGACAATTTTTTTTTTAGAGAGGCACATTTCCTATCCTCATGAGGTTTCCCATATCATGGGCCTTTCAGCCCAAGTGGTATCCAAGGGCTTCTTGGTTTTCACCCATAATGACTTGCGGAATATATAGTTTGAGCCTCTGTTTGAATTTTATAAGGAGCAAGGAAAATGGAAGGAAGATAATCAAAATTGCTGAAGAAATGAATTTCAAATATATAGAAGTTTAAAAACGACTAAGTGCCTGTTTGGGATAGCTTCAGAGGAGAATCAGAAGTAGAATCAGAAGCCAAATCAAAAGCTGAATCAGAATCAGAGGAGAGGCAGTTTGAGCAAATTGGCCTCAAAATCTATTTTGGGTTTACAATCACTTTTCTCATTTTTTATCCAAACACTCTTAAAAGTAATTATGGGCCATCAGAAGAGATTTTGGACTTCCCAGAATCTCATCCAAACAGGCACTAACAATATTGGAGATTGAAATTGATAGATAAATAGACGGATTAGAGCCGCTGCAAGTTTCAACTCTGCTATTGCTAGTATATTGCGCCGTAGTTTGTTTGCTTTTTTTTTTTTTTTTTTTTGCTTAGCTTAAATAAATTCAATCAATAAACACATGATTATGCAAAAACAAAACCAGTTTTAAGGGCTATAGAGCGACACTAAGCAAGGCGGTTAGGTTTGCAATGGTGGTCGCTTTATAGCAAAGATGGGAAAAAGTAGCTTTTGAGTGAGATGCTTTGGTTATTATCTTAAACATCACAAATATTTCGAATAAACCGTCATGGACTTATGAGGTGATGATAGCAAACATAAAAGAAGGTTGCAAGTTTCTTTTTTCTTCATCACTTGTTCAGGTTTCAAAAGTTGCAAACCGTGTGACTCATGCTATGGCAAGATGGACTCTTAACATTGGTTTATTGGGTTTTCTATCCCTACACTCTCTTCTTCTAACAGTCATGGAGGCATGCTTGTTAGATAAGTATATGTGGGTAATAGCTGATTAGGCTCTTCTAAGATTTTTGTTTCTTTGTTTTGTCTACTAAGGCAATTCTTCGTCTTTTTTTTTTTTTTTCCTAGTTTTCTGCATATCTTCACTTAGCACAAAAAAAGAAAAAGAAAAAGAAAAAAGCCCTAATTTATGAGCAAGCTGCGCGTCCGTGTGCCTTGCCCGCACATTTTAGATATGTACTCATTTAACTACCCAAAAGATGCAGGACAGCTAGCTTTGTGCCCTAGCACAACTACAAACTAATTTCCCACATTTTAAGTCCAGGTCTTTCACACGTCCCAGCATGAGTTTCTCTAGAAAAAGGGTTGCTGACTCTTTTTGAAAATGCTTATGAAGCTTGTGTTAAAATAAGAATAAAACCCATCTCTAATATTATCTTCTAGAAACCTGTATGCGAGTATTGATTTTTTAACATAACATAATTGGAATACTGGTGATTCCCATGTATCTTCCATAAAGTAGTAGAGTGTTACCTTTTTAGTTTCCATCAAACAAAACCCCACATTCAAAACAAAGAGAATCTCTCTCTCTCTCTCTCTCTCTCCCCTTTTTGTTTCATTGGTGGTTAATCCGGTCAAACTCATCCTCAGCTAAATAATGGTTTCAATGTTTCCCAAACGATCCTTCGCTAAAAAAATTTCTGAGACAAATGCTTTCATTTCCCGTGATAAATGAATACAGACATAGTAAAAAAAGAAAGAATAATACAAATACAATCTCACATTAAGGTTGTCCTTTTAATGAGGTATTTGTCAAATATCCAACTTAAAACAGAAAATAAAAGTCATAAAAAAGAAGAAGAAGAGAGAGAGGAGGTTTTTGTGTAATGCGATTGGTTCAATGGATGGAAAGCATTCAACCTTGCTACTTGAAAGTTGATTTGATTTATGAACCACTGCCATTGCCTTAATAAATAGTGTTGTCTTTGACTATGCTTAGTGCTTCAGCCAAACCAAGAAAAAAGCCCTACATCTGTTGGTCTAAATATTGGAAACACATTCAATTCGCTTGACCAAGTTTTAGTGGATCTTAGCTTGGACAAAGTTACAAAACTGCAGTCAGATTTTGGCTGCACTAGTTGGCTTAAACATTACATCGCCGATTGAGATTTGAGAATGACTAGCAACTTGGGCATCAGACCCAGTCGTGGTTAATTATTAAAAATCCTTCGGCATGTGGCAAATTTTTATTTGTGAAAGGATTGCCTTAGGATATACGGCTTCGGATTATACGTGTTACTTATCATGGTTTGATGATAATAGGATTAATTTTTTAAAAATATTTTACATAATTATCTTACGATATAGATTTTAATCACATTTAAATCGTCTGAAAATCGTTTGGTCATTTCAAATTTTGTAGTGTGCATGCCGTTATCGGCAATTGAGATTTCCCTTCAATCTACATGGTAACACTATCAAATTTCTTGAATTCTTGGGGAATACATGTGGGTCTCACTAATTTTCAGCTCTAAATTAGTACATGGCCTTCCAAAGTTTAAATTTTCTCTCTAAAAAAAAAATTATTCTCTTTTTTTTAGTATATATATAATTTTAATTGCTTTAAATATGAAGCTCAGGCCCAAACCTTTCCTCATGTGGTAAAAGGATGGGATAGTTGAAAAAAAATAATAGAATTGAAATTTAAAAACTCTACTCCTTTCATTGTTTGGCATTTACTCGATCGATCATTTAGGGTTAGAATTTAATTGCGCAACTGATGTGACCCAAAATTGGTTCCTCGTGGATATCATTGCATAGGAGAAGAGGCCAGATCAACTTCAAGAGGACATGAAAAAATAAATAAATAAATAAATATGTGTAGGAGAATGTATTTTAAATGCATGGACATTGAAATTAAGGTTACCTACTATCTGGGCTAACCCCTTGGATTCATCTTAGAATATGACCTAGACACAAAGAACGAAACTTATATGAACCCACATCAATTGGGAGGGACCACACTTTGAATCAAGGGCAATAGAAAATGATGGTAGGAATAGCAGAGCTTGGTCCTAATCGCTTTGCTAATGAGACACTAGAGGAGGGCTATTCATATACTATAAATTAAAAATAAAATATGACCAGGTGGGTTTGTGGCCCAGGCTTAGACTAACAGGTACTTAAACGTGTTTGCATTCGAGTCCTTGAGTTCCCCACTAGTGATCGCAGTAATATCCCCACATCCTTTTCTTTTTTTCTTTTTTTTTTTTGTACTAAAATAATAATAATATGATGTGGCTTCCTTACTCTCTCAATAAATTCAATATTGGCGTATAAAATAAGTAACCTTACAAGATCAGCCAATTAAGAGTTTTTAGTATTATGAGTTCATTTGCCAAGTCATATTTCTCTTTTATTTATTTATTTTATTTTGTTAGACAAAAGTTAAATACTAATTCAAATCAATTCGGATTGGCCTAGGAAAATATTTCTGACAAGCTGCCTAGTCCAAGAATCCAAATTCATGGTTTTCGTATTTAAAATTAATATTAATTCATAAAAAAGTATTAAATTTGGCAGATGTTAATCCAGCTTAGCTTAAATTTGTACATGAAATCAAAGGTTGTTTTGAATCATTGAAATTTTGAAATGTTTAGAAAATAGAAGCATGAAAATATGTATAAAATATATATAAATAAATAATAATAAATCAAAAGCAAATCTAATCCATCCAACCCTCTCAACCCTACCAAACCATGCCTAATTCGAGTTCAAAAAACACACATATAATTTGCTACTCACCCTCCTTTTTTTTTTTTCTTTTTCTTTTTTTCTTTCTTCTCATCCCATAATAGCTTCTTTTTTTTTCTTTTTTTTTTGGTCAAGACACAGTGTTTCCCCAAAAGTTTTCAATTAAGGATTGATCACTGTTCACGGGGGTAAAGAACAGCTGACCAAGAGTTTTTTAACTAAAGTGCTAAGATTTAAACTCAAAATCTTTCACCTCCACTCGAACCAATTATCTTGAAATCTAATTTCTTTACCACTAGTCCAACCTTTGCTGGTAGATCTTTCACCTCGACTCGAACCAGTTACCTTGAAATCTAATTTCTTTACCACTAGTCCAACTTTTCCTGGTTTCCTATGATAGCTTTTGATGGTGCATTTTTAGGAGGATAAAAATTAAAATAAATTAAAAAAAAGGTTCTAGAAGTTTGATAAATCATGGCTCACGTAGGCTGCCTTTCTGGCGGCGGCTTTGCTTAGAGTGGGAGCCATAGAAAGCATGTCTGTATTTCCAAACCGAACGTGGTTTGACTTTCAACCCTCCACTTTCCTTTTTCTCTTATTTACTCCATTATTAATTTTTGGCTCGGCTCGGCTTAAGTAGAGTTTGACGCTAACGGGTCAGTAGGTCGTTGGGGTCAGGACGATCCTTGTGTCCAGCCCTTGACACGTTTTGTTGTGTTATTTTGTTCTTTTAGAGTTTTAGCTGATGCCACAGTCACATACTCCTGTATTCATAATATATATATATATTGGTAATAACATTTTAGGGTCTATCGTCACTTGTCTAAATAATTAAGAATAAGTAGTTATGGGCAATTGGGCATGTGCAGATAAATCCCGGGCTGAACATTTGCCTTTCTAAATCACGAACTGGTAGTTCCGGCAACACAGAAGATAAAAGTCACGAGCTCAAAGAATATCAGCACGGTAAACTGTCATTAGCCTTTATTCTCCGAGCTGAAGGCCAGGATCTGAATGACCAAACCGTAACAGCTAAGTCAACTCGAACTCCTTTGGTCACGAACTGAAATGAGTAAACAGATTCAAGCCCTGCAAGAGGAAACACGTGAGTGAAACAACTAATTGCGTAACAGACGGGCAGGCAGTTATTCTAATTATGGTTCAAAGCTGACTATGGTCAGCTTTGACCCTGGTCACACAGTGATCAATTGAACCCAGGTTAAACCATAGGAAAACCGCAATCTAACCATGGTTAGATAAAGGTACAGATATAAATAGAACAGTGCTAAGCCTAGTGAAGGTAAGCGGTACACAAAACCCTAGTCAAAAACCCTCTCTTTGGCTAGATACAGTCTACTGACTTGAGCATCGGAGAGGTGACGACCGGACTCCCTCCGGTTATCCCTTTACGGTGTGTTCGTTGTGTGCAGGCAAGACCATTAGTGGAGGCGCAGCTCCGCTCGAAAGAAAGCAGCATCCAACGTACGGGAAATAACCCCGCACAATTTGGCGCCGTCTGTGGGAACCATCGCGAAAGATGGCATCACCACCTCCGACCACCCTAGGTCGGACCAGATCTGGAGCAACCTTCACCAGGAATGACACAACAACCGGAGGAAATGGTGGAACACGGTTGGTTCTTCCGCACCAAACGACGGTGGCAGCGTTACCACCTCCACCCGCTGGTTTTCCGCCACCGTCCTCCCATCAAGTCTCTCCGGAGGTCTCCGCCATTCTGCAGACCTTGGAAGATCAGCCAGGCTTACGAGCCCTTTATGACCAAGCAGTGGCGAACAACCCGCGGTGGTGGAACTGCTAGCTATCATGCAAAACCAGATCCAAGCGGTTCAGCTCGAACGTTTAGCGGTGGAGCAGAGATATCGCCGTCACATTCACCGTACCGTTGCACAAGGGGAAACACCAGAGTTGGAGGCAGCAAGTCACACTAATCGCCAGAACAACTCACACCTCCAGGGTAATTCAGCCAAAAATAGGCATTCTTATCCTCATCAATCTGACCAAGAAGCAAGATACAGATCTCCAATTGCAGAAAAAGACACCCATGAGCACAGGAATTACAGAGCTCGGGATAACAATGCTTTACGAGCTAACAGCCAAAGACGTTCTGAAAGATCAGAGCACCGTTATGGAGCTGACAATAGAGCTCGAGAGCACAGGGCTGAAAAAGTTCATCGTCGATCACGGTCCTCAGATCGAGACTGGGAACACCATTCAATGAAGGACCACCAGAAGCGCTCTCGATCTCTGGTTCACGGTGAATCTGGTACTTCAAAAAGGTTCCGAAATGACTATGAACAGCAGCCAGATCGAACTTATAGCTCAGCCATAGTCCGTTCACCGTTCTCAAGGTGGATACAGCTCACGCCAATCCCGCGAGGTTATTCTGAAATTACTTTTACCCCTTACACGCTTTCCATAGATCCAGTTCATCATTTGAATTATTACCTGCAACGTATGTCATTGTATATGGGGAACGAGGGTTTTCTGTGCAAGATTTTTCCTATGAGCCTGGGGGAAGTAGCTTTGAAATGGTGGGCCAAGATTCTGGACAAAGCCATCAACAGCTGGGCCGAACTGAGTAAGCTATTCAAAAATCGTTTTATTACGAGCTGCAAATTCTCGAAAACCATGCAGAATCTGTATGAGGTAAGACAGAAGCATGATGAGGGAGTTCGGGAGTATTCACAACGGTTTTGGGAAATTTACAATGAGATTGATGATGCCGTTGAAAAGAATGCTATGGATCTCTTCCGCCTCGGGTTGAAAAAACCATCCCCATTGTTCAGTGAACTCACCTTAAATCCCCCAAAGCAGCTCTCCAAACTGCTACACGTTATTGGGAAATATGCCGAGCTCGATGATGTATATCGCAAGTCCAATACGAAACACAACAAACCTGAAGAGAGAAAAAAGGATTCCCGAACTCACAGAAATCAAACTCGGGATGACCGAACCAAAGGAACAACCAACCCGAACCAGGCCATTCTCACAGTATTCACTCTACCAATTTACAAAGTCCTGAAGGCAGTTGAGGACAGAGATTTTTTCGAAAAGCCAAGGCTAATGCTCCAAGACCCTGAGAAGAGGAATAAAAAGTTGTACTGCGGTTACCACAAAGACCATGGTCACATGACTAAAAATTGTAGAACTCTGAAGTACAAGTTGGAAGCCTGGGCAAAAGAAGGCAAGCTCAACGAATTCATAGATCGGGGAGAGAAAGCTGGTCAGTCCGGGGAAAAGATTCCAGACCCAAAAAATGCACAGATCAATCGACAAAAAGTATTGGGAACAATTGATGTCATCACGGGAGGGTACGAGTCAACTGCCCTTTCAGCCAACCAACTGCGGGCCCAATATCGAAAAGCTTGCCATGCCGTAGAAATCAACGAAGTGACAAGTGAACCAACTTTAGTTCCATCAAATGAGGGCTCCAGTCAGAAAACTCTTTTCTTCAAGAAGGACGATTGCAGCTCTGGAGTTCAGCACCCACACAATGATGCTTTGGTGATTCGCATGCTGATAGCCAATTATGACGTCGGAAAGGTTTACGTTGACAACGGAGCTTCTGTAAATGTTATGTTTCAAAGGCTCTTCGAAAAACTTGGACTAGAAGAATCTAGTCTCCAACCTTCTCATGTCAATTTAAGAGCTTTTAATGGTAATACAAGTCTTCCCCTTGGTGAAATTACTTTGGCAGTTCGGGCAGGTTCAGTGCAGACGATGGAAACCTTTATCGTGATCCGGGAGCGGTCAGCTTACAATGTCATATTGGGTCGACCTTGGATTCATGCGATTCGAGCTGTGCCCTCTTCATATCACCAATCAATTCGTTTCCCTTGCCCCGAGGGAATAATGGAGATCAGAGGAAGTCAAGCTGTAGCTCGGGAATGCTTCTTAACTGAGTACACTGGGCATTCAGCTCCAACTACGAAAAACCTAAAAGCTAAGATCCCAAGACTATCCAGTCCCGAACAAACTGATGCACCCGAGCCTGAACCTGATCAGCAAACCGAGGCAAGAAAAAGTCCAGACCTGTTGTAGCAACGAAAGGAGGGTCGGCTGGGGGTCGAAGAAACTTGCTCGGAACCAGCTGACCGCACAGGGGAGGAGCTGAAGAAAATGATAATTGACCTATCTAATCCAGAGAAATTCTTTTGGATCGGATGTAATCTTGATGAGACAGAGGCTGCAGAGCTTTTTAAGTTCTTAGTAGAGAATGTTGATGTTTTTGCTTGGTCCCCCCACGAAATGCCAGGGATAAGCCCTGAGATCATCACTCACGAGCTGCAAGTGAACCCAGCAAAGAAACCCGTTGTTCAAAAACACAGACGCTTAGCAGGAGAGAGAGCCCAAGCAGTATCTGAGGAAGTTGAAAAACTATTGAAAGCTGGATTTATTAAAGAAGTGAAGTACCCAACCTGGATTTCCAATCCGGTATGTGTCAAGAAGAAAACTGGAGATTGGAGAGTCTGCATCGACTTTACCGACCTCAACAAAGCATGCCCAAAGGATAGCTTTCCCCTACCCAAAATTGATCAACTGATAGACTCCATCTCGGGTTATGAAAGGATGAGCATTTTCGATGCATTCTCCGGGTACCACCAGATACCCATGGCAGAGCATGATCAGGATAAAACTGGCTTCATCACTCCAACAGGCACGTACTGCTACAAAGTCATGCCATTCGGGCTCAAAAATGCTGGAGCGACATACCAGCGACTAGTCAGTCGGATGTTCGACGGGCTCATAGGCAAAAATCTAGAAGCCTACGTTGATGATACCATAGTTAAAAGCAGCACTGGAAAGGATCATCTCGCAGATCTTACTGAAGCTTTCTCACGACTCAGAGAGTTCGGCATGAAGTTAAACGCTAAAAAGAGTTCGTTTGGAGTTAGCTCGGGAAAATTTTTGGGCCATCTGGTCTCACGAAGAGGAATAGAAGCCAATCCCGGTAAAATTGATGCAATCAGAAGTTTGAAAACGCCCACTAGTGTCAGGGATGTTCAACAGCTTAATGGCATGGTGGCAGCACTTAGTAGGTTCATCTCAAGGTCCTCAGACAAATGCCACTCGTTTTTTCAAGTACTGAAAAAAGGTCGACATGTGAAACACCGTTCTCATTAGCTTTCGGTATGGAAGCTGTAATCCCAACTGAACTAGGCCTGCCCGGACTAAGAGCAGAACAGTTCGAAGCTAACACGAACGACCAGGTACTTGCGCGAGACTTGGATCTATCAGAAGAAAGGAGAGAGCGGGCCCGCATCAAAATGGCATCATACCAGCAAGAGCTAAAAAAGTACTACAACCGAAGAATCAGGTCGAGAGAATTCAAGGTGGGAGAATTGGTCCTTAGACAAGTAAACCTGGGAACTAGGGACCCTACTCACGGTAAGCTCGGGGCAACATGGGAAGGACCTTATGAAGTCATAAGCATAGGTGGCAAAGGCTCTTACAGATTGAAAAACTTGGAATCTGGTTTGGAACTCCAAAGGTCGGTAAACGTTTCCAATTTGCGATTGTTTTATCATTAGATGATGTAATCATATTCAAAGATTTTCAGTAAAGATGTTATTCAGTAGATTTTCTGCGTTCCTATTATTTAAGTAATTCAGTTCACCTAAGAATGGGTTCGAACTAAAACATGCCTAAGAATGGGCGAAGATTCAGTTCACCTAAAAATGGGTTCGAACTAAAACATGCCTAAGAATGGGCAAAGATTCAGTTCACCTAAGAATGGGTTCGAACTAAAACATGCCTAAGAATGGGCAAAGGTTCAGTTCACCTAAGAATGGGTTCGAACTAAAATATGCCTAAGAATGGGCAAAGATTCAGTTCACCTAAGAATGGGTTCGAACTAAAACATGCCTAAGAATGGGCAAAGATTCAGTTCACCTAAGAATGGGTTCGAACTAAAATACGCCTAAGAATGGGCAAGGATTCAGTTCACCAAGTAACACAATCGAGCTAGCAAATGCCTGCAAGACGGTTTACATCATCCCCATTATGCAGGCCCGATCTAGTAATTGCAAACATTCAGGAGAGTAGTTTAATTACTCAAAGATGAAAAGAAAAACATTCGCAAACATTCAAGAAAATAGTTCAATTGCCATGTCACAGAAGAATGTTAAAGAAATTTATATACAGATTGACACCAGGTCATTTTAAAGAAAAAGAAGAAGGAAGGATCTAGTTCCCGTCTGAAATAGAAACTGGTTCCTGTGCTGGGGTTGGGGCATCAAGATCTTCAGCTCGAGATTCATTTCCCTCATCAGCTCCATCAACCTCATCAGCTTCTTCAGCCTCGGGCTCCTCCGGCAGCACCTTTCTCACAAAAGGGATCTTGGCTATGTCGGGAAACTGAGGCGACGCTAGCTCAACCAAGGTATCCCAAGCCAGCTGGTAGGTGGAATCCAGCTCGGGTTCCAATTGGTCAGTCAGCGCTTTCTCAGTTTCCTCCCGCGCCGCCTTCACCTTTTCCGAGATGGAAGCTTTAAGCCCACTGATCTCAGAGACCAGTGCTGTCTTCTCTCTTTCAAGGCCTTCCTTTTCCTGGGACAAACTTGCATTGTCCTCCTTCAGTTTTTGCAGTTCCAATTTGAGATCCTCATGATCTTTCTTCAGCAGATCAAGGTCATGTCTCGAACTGGAAGCAGCTTTCTTATATTCATCAGCTCTAGCCTTGGAGCCTTCCAACTGCTCCAGCACTGACCTGAGATTCGCCTCAGCCTCCTGATGCTGCCTCTCATGAGAGCTTTTAACCCGGGCGATCTCGAGCTGGAACTCATCCTCCTGAGAGGTCAAAAGGTTACCCATTGCCAGTACGTGCTGAACACCCTGCATAAGCGAAGCACAATCAGTTTAACCGATCTGACACTTTGAAAGATAAATGCGAAAAATGAATCTGAAATAGAAACTTACCCTAATAAGCCAGGTGACAGCATTGTGTGAAAGGTCACTGGGGGGTTGCCTCCTGATGACCGACATGTCAGCAGGGAAACGGAGGAGGTTCCCCACACTCCTGAATGTATACTCAGGCAGGATCAGCCCAGAAATTGTGTTATCTGTAGGAACAGGAAGCTGCACGTGATCATAGACAAGGTCAGCCATCCCAGGATCATTAGGTATGAACTGAGGAGATCTATTAAAACAGTCCTTAGTACAACGGTGAGAAGACACTACCTCAGGCAGATTAGAAACATCCTTCACAGTATAGCTAGGAGGGAACTGGACTGCAATGTCCCTTCCTGCTTCAGTCGCAGACCCACCAAGTGTTAGCACGGGAACACTGGGGGTGGGAGTTTTCTTCGCTGCGTCAGAAGAAACTTTCCCCTTTCCCTTCCGCGCTGAATCCAGCACGGGAGGAACGCTGCCCAGCTGACGGGTTGAAGGTTCAACTCCGCCTTTAGATGTGTCAGTCCTGGAGCTGGGAGTAGTAGTTGATTTTTGTGCAGAGTCAGCTCCAGAACCCGGGGATGGAGGAGGAACAGGACTGGACGTCTTCCGGCTTTTTGCTCTAGCCATTAGAGTCCTCAGGCTGGGAGTGCTGCTAGAAGCTGACTTCTTTTGCTTTTTTGGAGGAGGGGCAGAAAAGTGTGGAGGATCCATCACGACCAGTTCGGTCTCCTCAGAATCAGCACTTATTCTCTGTGATTGAACTTCTTCTTCTTCTTCTAGTTCGGGCTTAGGGGTTGGTTCCCTGTTCTTTCTTTTCAAAAATTTATCCTTCTTGGTTGAAGGCCCAGCACCCTTCTTTGCTTTTGGAGCCTCAGGAACCTTTTCAGCAGTTTCCCCCCAGTACTTAGGGATAGTGGCAGTGGAGAAACTGTGGTATCTGAGCCTATAGTTCAAGAGCACATGAGGAGCTCGGCAATGCTCATCAACCTGATAGTCAACAATGGTTTTCAACACTTCAGCGTTTGCCTGCTCATCAATAAAGTGGTTGATCGTTTTCGCTGAAATAAAAATAAAAGGAGATTCAGCACGGGCATATGGAAATTATTATATTTAACGCACAAACTAACTGAAACCTACTTACATGGTCTACCAGCCACCCGTGGGCAGGTCGGGGAACCCTCAGATCGAGGAGCAAACCCATCAACTGGCCCGTACACAAAAATGGAATTTTCAATGACTCCAGGGTTTGAGTCAGGCAAATGAGTCACCAAGGGCTCTCTTTTGCCACGAAGTGAAAGATAGTACTGGTTGTGAGTACTACTAAGGATGAGCTTGTAGTGGCGAAAGATCTCTACCAGCCCGGCCTGAACGCCTAGCTTTTGGTTCAAGGCATCAATAGAAGAAATGATTCTAAAGGTGTTTAGTACGAGCTGGGTGGGAAGTAGGTTAGTATAATGGAGAAAGGAGACAAGCAAGGGTGAGAACGGGACACTGACACCTCCCTCAAGAAAAGCAGCAGTTGGAATTGGAAGACCGTGCTGGGAGTCCTCCTTTGACAAACACTCTCCTTCCTCAGCACAACGGAAGCTAAATCTCTCATCTTGAAACCCGTACTGAGCCTTGAACTTGGTTAATCTGTCTGGTCGGTCTTTTATCACAAAAACAGCCATCTGCCAAAGTCAAAATTGGACAAGGCTCAGCACGGTATCCTAGGTAAAGAATCACTCTCCATCAAAACATGGCAGAACGGGTTATCTAAAGTCTGTTACTATGTTCCAGTTCATATGAAGTTCCAGTTCGTATGCAGTTTTCTATATCCAGTAATTCCAGTCCGGAATCTTAAGTAAAATATTACTTCCATCTAATGCTTTAGCACGGTTGTTTGTTTGAGTAATATAAACTTTTCTAGCCCTAAATTCAGCCCCGAGGTGGGGTTTTTCAAGATTCAGAGGCGGGAAACTACAGTTTACTATGTTCTTCCCTAAAACAGTTGATATGATTAAAAACGGAAAGACGAGAATCAAATCAGGAGAAGACTTACCGTCACCACTGATGAAAAGAAGGTTGCCGGAGAATACGAACAGCACCACCGTCAGAGAACTTCTCAAGGCCAAAGAAACGCTCCAAGAAAAGTAAAATCAGACTCGCCTCAGCCTAACAGTCGCAACGAACGAAGAATCACGAAGAATGAACGGTGAAAATGACGACGGAGATGTATGTTTTCCGGCGAGAAACGAGAAATCGCAGAGGATTCCGGCAATCAGACAGAGAAGAGAGAGAGAGAGCAAGAGAGTAAAGTAAAGAGGAGAGAGAAGATCAAAGACAATATACACCCGGGGCACTCATTAGCATTAAATGCCCATTAAAGGGACGAGACACGCGTGCCAGTCCTCTGACGTCATCATCTCGAAAATCGAAACGGCACCACATGTCTGTGACAGCTGGGTGTTGGTGAACGAGCTCGAACATTCTCCAGTAAATTATGATTACTTTCAGTATGAAATAATCATAATTGGGGCAAGTTGTGCGGATAAATCCCGGGCTGAACATTTGCCTTTCTAAATCACGAACTGGTAGTTCCGGCAACACAGAAGATAAAAGTCACGAGCTCAAAGAATATCAGCACGGTAAACTGTCATTAGCCTTTATTCCCCGAGCTGAAGGCCAGGATCTGAATGACCAAACCGTAACAGCTAAGTCAACTCGAACTCCTTTGGTCACGAACTGAAATGAGTAAACAGATTCAAGCCCTGCAAGAGGAAACACGTGAGTGAAACAACTAATTGCGTAACAGACGGGCAGGCAGTTATTCTAATTATGGTTCAAAGCTGACTATGGTCAGCTTTGACCCTGGTCACACAGTGATCAATTGAACCCAGGTTAAACCATAGGAAAACCGCTATCTAACCATGGTTAGATAAAGGTACAGATATAAATAGAACAATGCTAAGCCTAGTGAAGGTAAGCGGTACACAAAACCCTAGTCAAAAACCCTCTCTTTGGCTAGATACAGTCTACTGACTTGAGCATCGGAGAGGTGACGACCGGACTCCCTCCGGTCATCCCTTTACGGTGTGTTCGTTGTGTGTAGGCAAGACCATTGGTGGAGGCGCAGCTCCGCTCGGAAGAAAGCAGCATCCAACGTACGGGAAATAACCCCGCACAGGGCATATATTCTCATATTAATGTAATTATGAAAATATATTTATGTGTTTATATTTAAGTGTTCATATATATGTATGTATGTACAAGTGAGGGATATCTTATACTATATATCTCATATAATGACAGTCGTTCATGAATAACACGCACACATTCACACGAACATGCATGTTACCTATGAATAGTCGTGATCGTACGAGGTATCTGAAATATCCCATATATGATCAAAGCTGTAAAGGTAATTTGCTTGGCAAAATTGATTTCTTAAAATCTACTTATTATGAACTATGGACATTAACATAAAAACCTATAATCAAAAGACAGCATAAGCCTTCGATAAAAAGGCTACAATTTAATTGTATTGATTTGGATAGTTTTAACACTAATATTTATGCTAATTACTAGTAAAAAAAAAAAAGAAATCAAACCTTTTTCGCCTCAAAATAATAAAAATATTAAAATGGTATTAGTAATTTGGATATTTGAATCGGATTTGATTTTTGAATCCACGAAAGGAAAAACCTAATCTCACAAGTCACAACTATATTGATATCATAACGATCATAGTCCCCTGAATCCTTCTCCCTTTCTCATCATCATAGCTATCACAATGCCATCGCCATGAATATTAATAGGGCATGATGCCATTATTTACTATTTATAAGTCTTTTTATAGCATGCCATTTATAAGGTGACCAACTTGCCACCTAATATATGACATCACTCTATCAAAATAGGTGATGAGAAATGACTTATAAATTTTGATCTGTTGGGATGATTTCTTTCAAATCCCATGCAGTATGGATTTTTAAATCACACATTCCAATCTATGCTCTAAGAAGGTCTGTCCAAAAAATAGGTGCAGAATTGAGACTCAAATCTACATCAACCCCCTTAAATTCTGGAATAAAAAATCCTTTCAAGATTTCAGGCCACTAAAATATATATTTCTAATATTAAATCCAAAACTGCCCCCTAGTCATAATTTGTTTAAAATTGCCAGCCAAATTACTTTATTAGCCCTGTCTCTTTCACCTCTTGCAGCACCTAATCACATTATGTTAGTGTACATGTGGAATATGTGATTGATAATTGCTTGAAAGGGACTCACAGTTCAACTGTTGAATCTAAGACTTGGTGGCATCAATTAGTGGTTTTCGAATTGACAATTTTTCTTTTTGGATTTGTGGAGATAACTCTAGTTGACTAAGATTTTCAAAATTTCAGCCTTTTTAATGACTAATTATATATTTTAGGGTCACTGTTTGGGGAAAAAAAAATGCCATCCATTCATTGGACCTCATTTTCTAAAGATAATATTGTTTTAAAATCCAAGATAGAACATAATGCTGAAACCCTTCCAACAAAAGGGTAAAATTGATAATTAAAAATGAAAATAAATATTTAGGCAGAGAAAGAATTGGGGCAATTACAGATTGGTCCGGCTTCACGGGAATAATTACGTATCAATATAAATGACTACTAACTTAATAATAGATGACTACTAATTTATGACTGTAGCCGGACCAATATGTAATTCCCCCAATCAACATCCGAAAATACGAATAGAATTATATCAAATGTTCTATAATATACAAAGACCCATTCCAAGCTTTCAATTAACAAAGAATTCAAACCTTCATTCTCAATTATTGAGTGATTTCTTGTTTGAAAGAAAGGTTTCAGTTATCACGTTTATTTTATTTTGGACTACATCAAGTTATGAACAGAATATACGTAATGGGGAAGGTCCACCTGGGCCTTGAATAGTGCTTAGTAGAGGAAAAGTCAGGTTCAGTGGATGCATGTCTATTCCACCCTCCCCCCACTTTCCCGCACTGGCAGGGCTGAGGATTGTTTGATTGAGACCCTTGTTCAAATTTCCTTTTCTCTTTCTAAACCCTTTTTTTTTTTCATTTTTTTCATTTTTTTTCTTTTTTGGGGGTAATGGACAAAACATCCATATGTACAACTGCCCTAGTCTAGAGGGTAGAACCCCACAATCCAAACAGATTCAATTAATCCAATTAAAGGGCTCGAGCCTTTGATTTCGGAACCTACCTACCGACAAATGAGTGAAAAATGCTACTAAGTTAGAACGCCATTGCAATTTTTTTTTTGTGTGTGTGTGAAAAACTTAACAAATCAAGGAATGCCAAATTGAGAAGGAAAAAAAAAAATGGTTCTTGACCATAGGTAAGTCTGTTGTATATATTACCATATATGAAACTGATTGTAGTTGTTTTAGCCTAATAACAACTACCATGTAGCAGTTCAGTTTTACCATATAAAAGTTCTCATAATTTTAATTTATTATTCAACAAAGAAAGTGGTGGGTAGGTGGACCAAATTTGTTGAGCAGTATAGGAAAGTGACAATTTTTTACCATGTTGGACGCATTGGCAGTTATCATTATTTTAGATGATATTGTACAAATTCCCTGACATGTGCCGTGGTATATAACGCAAAACGCATTGTGTGCTTGGTCTTAGAGTTCTTGGAGGTGATGAACCGTCGAGACGTCAAATGAAAATGCTATTTTCACGTTTTAATGACCCATTAGAAGACTAGGCGTATGCATAATTCAAAATATGCGTACGCATAGTAACTTGAGTGTACGCATAATTCAATTATGCATACGCACCACAGGTTGCTGCTGATTCGATACTTTAGTTTATTTTAGCTATTTTATGAGTTTTAATTATTTTGTTTTATTTAATTATTGCTTTACTAGTTTCCAAGTTATTTTCTTAGGGCTATTTGGGAACTTTGAAAACTGGATCAGGCTAGATACATTCCATAACTGTTATCTGGTTTTTATATAAACCAACTCCCAGTTGATTTGAAAAAAAAAACTGTGTTTATGCCTTATTTTCAGAACAAATTTGGAGTGTTTAGTAAGAAAAAGAAACTTACCAAACAATATGAAATCAAAACTGAACAAATTTATCCTCAACTAGCCAGGTTTTTAGGTTTGCCAAACAGCCCCTTACTTGTTCTAGTAGATATAGGTTTTCTTGTTCTAGTAGAATTAGGTTTTTTATTAGTTTTCTATATAAGGGGATATAAGCCTTATGGCAAATAGTTTAGTTGAGTTGATTATTTTTTGAAATTAATAATATCGAGAGAAAGAGTTTCTCTTTTATTTCCTTCTTTCGTGTTATTGAGTGAATATCGATCATGATTGCCTACTATCTGGCATTATTCTTGCGACAATCAACAGATTGGTGGATGCTTGATTGTTCTTTTGTGAAATTCGTCTCGACCAGGTATTTTCCATTGCATCAGTATAGAAGCCTCTCCAATAATCCCACAAACAATATTTCATTATAAAATGCCATGCCATTTGATGGAATGAGGCAATCAAAATTTGATGTATTCTCTCATTCAATATTATTTGATAAAAATTCTCCATCAAGTTTGACCAATATGTTGGGATATGCCAGATTATGCTTTTGGCTAAATTTTTATCAAAATGACAAGCTCAATACGACAAATATGATGATGTAGTGTATCTCTTGAAACACTTGCCCGAAACAGTTCTTAAAAAGGTAGAATGAGAATTTTAGGACAAGAGATATGAAGGTGTCCTCGTAACTAAAGAACTCAGATGGAGCAATCAAGAACAAAAATGAAGTTAGGTAATGAGAAAACTTTGCATCTATACAAATCTTAGTAACATAGAAACAGGGAGCAAGAGAAATTGATATAAACCCATCATCCTACTAGTTTGCTAGAGGTAAATTACTTGCGGCATTGCACATGTCACCAGAGACCAATAAAAACTTCTCCCACCCTCCTAGGGGACATTACAAATAGGTCGGGTTACAGGCAAATAATTATAGTTAAAATTCATTCTTAATTAAGTTAGTAGTCATTTGTTAAAAAAGTTAATAATCATTTGCAGCGAACTATAATTATTTGCTCATAACCAGACCTATTTGTAATTCCCCTCAAAAGGGCATTGTTAATTCTAATCCACTTTCACCCCAAACAAATGGGCTGGTGACTGACCTCAAAAGTGAACTTAGAACCAATTTCTAACAATAATTAAGAATGCATTAATTTATTTTGGGTACCACTCTAGTTCCATTCTTTGAACATATATATCCACCTCTATTAGGGTAATTCTATAGTACTTATAAGGTTTTTAGGGTATCATACCCATTTCCCATTTGAAATGACCCACTTATCATTTGAAGTAACCCAAAATGGTCCACGTGACTCACTTATCATTTGAAATATCAACTTATTATTTCAAGTAATACACTTACCATTTGAAATAACCAACTTACTACTCCAAGTGACCTTATGAGTATAGTACCCAATTTGGGTACGATAGAATTGGCCCCTCTGTTAGTATGAGAATGCACCTATCATTATGTTGGCAAATCCTCTCAAGTGATTAGCAAAATCAACTTCTACAAGAGGGGCGACAAATGTGGCAGCAAAACACATATGTTGTCACACAGTCATGCAATTGTCCGCGGCCGTCACACGCAATCATTAATGATTCCGCGACATGTCGTGGCATCATAATCTACATGATAAATGTGAACTAGCTAGGATTGGCATCACTTTTTCCAAGTCAATTGGCTAATAATTATATAATTCCTTTTTCTTCCCTAAGTTCAAGGCCACTTCTATAAGATTAGGCATGCCAGCTAGTTAGTTTATTCGCTGATGGTATATTGCTTTATTCTTCAAAACAATGGGTTGGATTTGACCAGCCTTTAATTTCCAATTGAAGTAATCAAATAGAATTTCTACGCTTTTTTTATAAAGTAAAAGATTTCGGATTCGAGTCTAGTGTGTTATTATTTCTTTATTTAGTATATTCTAATATCTATTATGAATTTTTTTATCATGTGCTAAAAACATAAAAATCTACCGTTGGTATTTGGCTAGTGATAATGCAAGGTTGAATCCCATGTATGTTGGTTGGTTGGTTGCTAGTTGTTTTTTTTTTTTTCTTCAAATAATGAAAAGCTTAATATTTTTTGGCTAGTATTAATGATAAGTTTGGTATTGCAAAAATTTTCCGCCAAAATTTTGGAACTCAGAGATAAAATATGCATGATGGATGGATGGATGGAAGAAGGAAGAAATGTTGCCATTTTAGAGCTAGTTGCAATTTTATGCGGAGTAATAATCTCATATTTAAATTAAAAATTACTAGTGATGCGTGTGCAACACATTTTTTCAAGTTTTCATTCTATCAGTGGAACTGTTATGTCAGTTTCCAAGTTTCTTAAACCGCATGTGTGTGTGGGGGAGAGAATTAAGGGGAAATAGATTGTGGTGGGTTTTTAAAGTTGGTAAAATTACCAAATCGTCTCTTAACTTTATTAACTTGTGAGGATGTTTTAATATTTTCAGGTGTAGTCTAATCACAAAGGGAATTAGGCTTTATATAATAGTATAGATTTGGAATTTTAAGCATTGTAAAATTATGCCATAAAATTAGTTGGTCTTGATACCTCTTTTTTTTTTTTTTTTTTTTTTTTGGGGAGTGGGGGACGGTGAATACTATATACAGTACGTACTTTATGAGTAGTACTAAAATACAACACATTATGTGACGCTATATGCATGTATATATGGACCAAAACTCCTTTAATTTATTTAAAAGATATCTTTTTTGTTGATATGGATTGGGTGCTCCATGAGAGTAGTGTACGAAAGATGTTTGCATGAAGGATGTTTCGTATAATACCAGTCTTTCTTTTCTTTCGTTTGCTTATTTTTTTTTATTGCTGTTAGTTGGTCTTGTACTTACCTCTAAAGAATAGAAACTAGAAAGTCCCAAGTTGGACAAATCCTCATGCCCATATATTGATCACTAAATCAAATGTTTCTGAGCATTAAGTAATGCATAGTAGATAGTCATTTTACTCCTGCTTTAAGATTCCAATGTTCCAATATATGAATTGGATCAGTGAGCCTAATCCGAAGCATTGAGCCAATTATTGATTAGCATTATTAAAAAAAAAATCCATTCTTGACATCAGTCGTAATGTTTCATTCAATTAGCAACAGAACACTGGCAACACATTAGATCATCTCTAATAAGGTGTCAAATCTATAATTTAGCACCAAGGTAGGAAAAAAACCACTCACCAATGGGGGTGCCAAATGAGGTGTTAATTTTTACTAATGACACCCCATGATGCCAAGTACAGGCACAGTTTTTAGCATTTTACCAAATTTTAGCTTTAGCATCCTATTCTGTACCCCTCGAATAGGGAATGCCATTACAGTGCCAAATTATAAGCTTTGGCACCCTATTTGACACTTTGCATTGGAGATGGTTTAATGGAGGTCGGCTAGACTGCAACCATGTAATAACACAATTGACATAAAACCAAGACATAAGATAACAAGATTTGTTTATTATGAGGTTAAAGACTGTCCTACCCCTTGTGCTGTCCTGGGTTGTACCTAATCAACCTCTTAAGATTCCCTCTGCAACAACTAATGTCACCTACACCCAACCAAATCGCACATAATTTTAATCATGTGTTAATTGCTTTCTTGTAATATAAACAATTGATACAAGGGTGTTTGCTTGCTGTGCCACAATCATCTTTTATAGATAATAATGCTGTAATTATTCGGTACATATGGGATTGAGGGATTATATGTGTATAGGAAATTAATCGGATGTGTAAATATCTCGAATCCTTTTGATATTATTATAAAAAAAGTAAAAAATAAAAAGTATAACATTGGGGTTACCTTACTAGATGAACCATATACTAATTAGAATTTATTGAATATTGGATGCTGGAAGCTCAATCAATCTTCAATTATTCAACCATCATTACAAGCTTAAATAATTTAATTGTCATTATTTATTATTATTATTATTTAAAAAGGCCAGTGACACATACCCAATCTAGGTACCAACTTAGGGAAAGTGACTTGTGCTAGCTAGTGGGGACACGGGGCAACATGGGCACTCGTCCTGGAGCCTGGACCAAGTTCTCAAGGTACATGAAATTATTCAAATTATAAGCAGCTGTAGGGCATAGGATCCAAATGGGAGCAGTTGGAGAAAGAGGAGAAGGGGGGGGGGGGGGGTGGGGAAGATGAATAGGGTAGTTACCAACTGATAGTTTTTTAATGTAGAATTTTAGATTTTGAATTACTTTGTCCATGGACTGTGGTCCGTCCATGGAAGATTTGGGAATATATCAAATTATATATGATTTACATCCGATTTGGACCGACCATGCATATATGATGACTTTTGGAGATTAGTTTCAGGGTTTGGATTTGTTGTTATGTTGCAAAAACACATGCAGCAGCGTGATGTGGTGGTGGGTTTGTCTCTTCGGAGATATTCGATAAAATCAGAACAATACAGAGAAAATTAGCATGACCCTTACACAAAGATGACACACACAAATCTAGAAATGGTCCAAATATTTACTTATCCATAAAAAAAATTAAAAAAAAAAAAAGCGTGATGAGGTGGGTGAGATCATGACATGTAGGCAAGAAAGGGCATCTGACAGCTCCGATAAAAAGAAAAAATAAATAAAGAAAGAAAGAGGATCACTTGTACCTCTTACTAATTCTTTGAACCAATTAACTTCAATAATGATGTGGTGCTGATTTATTAATTTTTTTTAAAAAAAACCAAAAACAAAAAAAAAAAACCATTTGACACCATTTTATTTGTCACGTGAGTTGGCGCAAGTGCAAATAGCATTTTCTTTATTTTAATTCTTGATGCAAAAGAGAAGAAAGAGGATGTGCAAACCACAGTTACTCCAGGCCATGCGGGTACTTGTTAGGCATAATATATTAATTCTAAAATTAATTAATTAGGAAGAGTGAAACTCCAAAGCTAAAAGGCGTATTTAATTAAAAATTTAATTAACACATTAATCATCTAAAGATTATTGCTCTTGTACATAAGTGAGTAAACCGGCAACCTCTGGGATCGGGTCTTATATTGGGAGGTCTAGGAGTGGTACTACTTACCTATAACCCTTTGATTGATGGGAAAAGTAAAATAAATTAAGATAAAGTCATTCTTCTTCACCTCTTTGCATGTGTGAGGTTCTTGCAAAAGGTGTGGATTCCACCGGTAACTCTTTTTTGTTAGAGAATATTTCATTCAAAACATGTCTTACATTTTTTACAAGAAAAAGCTAGTTTCATAAAAAATAAATTTAAGATCTTTATTTTCTTACCGTCTTCTTGTAAGCCAAATGAATGCCGAGAAAATAAGCGCTAACGTTATTCGTTTCTTTAGTTTCCTTTTTTTTTTTTCCTTTTATTTTGTTTTTGTACATAAATTTCTTGACAACCAAACATGGAGCATTGAAGGGGACATGATCCGCCGATAGAGATACTCAAGTTAACATGTGGCCTACTAGCTTCTGTGTTATATATTATTGAAGATCGTGTCGGATCATTCGGATCGAATGAGATCATCAAATGATCCAACTTGTTTTAACTTACAAGCATAGTGTTTGTTTTTATTTTTGACCTGAGAATCCTAAGCATTACTCTCACTGATCCACACTAATCCACACAGACAATAATATTTACGAAGGAATCAAAATGATAACTTTTGAAAAATATCACTTGACTAATTCCCGCAGTTAAGTGTGAGAATTAGATTCAATGCTAAATTGATTAAGTTTTATCAACTCAGGCTTACCTAGCACCTGAATCCAAACCCATTAAGTGGGACGTGAGTCCCACCGCGATGAAGGCAATCCGTACAAGCCACCGTCCAAGTCGGAGCCATACGAGTTGAAGCCGAGCCATCATAGCACAAATGCCAATATTAAATTTTTTTTTTTAAAAAAGGGAAAAGGAAAAAAGAGCCAAAGAAGTTAGAAGTTCCTAAAGCAATTCAACGTTTCTCCATCGTTTGCTTTCGTATTCTTTTGACAAAAAGATATTTTACCCCCCTCTCTCGCTCTCTCTCTCTCTCTCTCTCTATAGAAAGGAAAGGAAGAGGAGTGTGTCCAAAACGAAACCACCGAGCACGAGTCAATAAGTTGAAAAACTCCCTCCAAAAACAAATCATTCTCTCCCAAAATTTTCCTCCCTTTTCCATCCTCATTTTCCTTCCTCCCAAACACACTCCACCCACTTTAAATCCCGTTCCCACTTCTTCCGCCACCCTTCTCCGTATTCTCTCTGTAGATCTCTCTCTCTCTCTCTCTCTCTCTCTACGATGCCTCAAGTCGATTTGGAAACGCTCGTATCCGTTTGCGGCGGCGGGAGCTGTGATCGGAAAATCGCCTGCGAAACCCTCGCCCAAGACGATCCCCCACAGGAAGAACACGATGTCCCGGAGGTTCCTCCCGATTTTCCGCCGGAATCCTTCTGGCTATCTAAGGATGCCGAAATGGACTGGTTCGATCGGAACGCCTTCTACGAGCGGAAAGAATCCACCAAGGGGAATTCGAATTCGACGAACTTGAATCCGAATCTGAATCCGAGTTCGAACTCTTCTTCCCAGCGATTTTCTTTGAGTTTGAAGTCCAAAGCGTCGATTATTGGTCTCCCGAAGCCGCAGAAGTCTTGCTTCACCGACGCAAAACTCCGGCGAAACTATAAGCCGGCCAATATTCGATTCTTTCCGAAACGCGCCGAACCTGCCGGGAAATCGACGGTTCCGATGACTGAACCGTCGTCGCCGAAGGTTTCATGTATGGGGAGGGTGAGATCGAAGAAGGATAGGAACCGTCGGTTGAGGAGCCGTCAACGATCCCTACGGTCATCAGAACCGGCTATGGAAAAAACGAAACCCACCGAACGTCGGAGAGCCGGTCTATGGACAAGCTTCCGTTCAATTTTCCGATCCGGCTGTCGGCATCAACCCGCCGTCGAAATCGAGGAGCCGTCAACAGAGTCGCCTCCAAGAAAAAGCGTAACGTCGAAGGCGCGCGACGTCACTGAGATCGAACCGGCGGGTGATCCGCCCGGTTTGGGAGGGATGATGCGGTTTGCGTCCGGTCGGAGATCAGAGTCGTGGGACGTGGGTGAATCGGACCGGCAATCGGTGAATATGAACGCGACAGAGCCGTCAGATCGAGACTCCGTGTTCAGACGGTGAGTGGTGGTGGGACAAGCCAAGGAAGTCGATTGCCGGTCGTGATTGGGAGGTCTGTGCGGTGGGACCCGGTTCTGTTTCAAATAGTAGTTGAGCTATGTTGAATAACGGTTCTTTCCACTCGGGTAAAGGTAAAACCTACAGTTTTTCTACGTTTTTTCCCTTTTTGTTTTCCATCTTTCTTGTTTTTGGTATTAGTTAAGAAAGGTTTTGTAAATATATATTTTGAGCGTGTTGGAGTGACCCAGCTGTATATTTTCCATGCAATTTAATAGAATAAAATTTGGATGAAAGTGTTGCCATTATTAAATTTAGGATTTCCTTCCCTTTTTTTTTGGATAAGTAGATTTGCTAAATTTTATGACAATTGACTTTTATTACTTGAAGTTGAGAATTTAGTTGGGAAATAATGTGTTTTATAAGGAGATATGAGCAGTTTTAATTTTGGGACTATTGAAGGATTTTTTTATTTTTTATTTTTTTTTTATTTTTTGGGACAAAAAATGTGAGTTGATAGAAAAATGAAAAAGGAAAAGGAATGAAAAATGCTATTCTTGTTGAATGGCAGTCCAAAGCCCTATTCAGAATGGTGTGGGGCATTTTTAAAAGTTAATAATGTGAAAAATATGTAATAGGGGGAGGACAAAGTGATGGAAGGGCTTTTGCTAAATTAGGGCATTTTAAGAAATGTGGTGTACACTTGGATTCCATATTAAAGACATGCAATTAGTGCATTGACATTATCACTTTTTTACTCCCTTTGTCTCACAGAGATAGATTATTTTTGTAAAGCCAAATCATAATTCTTTCGAATTTTTTTATATTACCTTTTATTATTTTAACAATTACTTTTAACATAAAACCAAATCCCAAATAA